>NW_026506999.1:0-41971 GCF_026875155.1 Cherax quadricarinatus | reverse complement strand
CTCCTGTGAAGTGCTACGACATATTCAGGTTTGCACTTTCTTATGAAAAAATGGAAAAAAATTTTAAAGGTAAAAGTGCACGTTTTTTTTGGTGTGAGCGGGAGACCCGGATGCACCAGCTTCAAAAGGGGAAACTCCGTGTTGGAAAGGGATTATGGTAATTTATAATGAGTTACATTGTAGGGGGTCAGTCTTTTCCCATTACTCATTCCTACATACCTGAAAAAAAAAAAGTCCTTGGATTGTCATTGATCTCTTCACAACTTTAATTTTATGTTTTTTTTTTTTGGCTTTTCTTACTAATTTGTTTTATTTCCCCAAAAATTGAATATTTTGGTCCGTAAAGTGTACCTCTTCTTTTTTTAATTCGCCAGTAAATGCCTTGTTGTACACCGAAGAAATTTGTTTTAATCTAAACATTTATTAAATTTATGGGTTCATTCAATTCATTTAAGGTTCATTCAATTCTTTTAAGGTCATTCAATTCTTTTTAAGGTTTCATTAAATTCATTTAAGGTTCATTCAATTCATTTAGGTTTATTCAATTCATTTAAGGTTCATTCAATTCATTTAAGGTTCATTCAATTCTTTTAAGGTTCATTCAATTCATTTAAGGTTCATTCAATTCATTTAAGGTTCATTCAATTCATTTAAGGTTCATTCAATTCTTTTTTAAGGTTCATTCAATTCATTTAAGGTTCATTCAATTCATTTAAGGTTATTTCAGTTCATTTAAGGTTCATTCAATTCATTTAAGGTTCATTCAGTTCCCATTTAAGGTTCATTCAATTCATTTAAGGTTCATTCAATTCATTTAAGGTTCATCAATTCATTTAGGTTGATTCAATTCATTTAAGGTTGATTTCAATTCATTTAAGGTTTAAATTAAATTCATTTAAGGTTGATTCAATTCATTTAAGGTTCATTCATTTTCATTTAAGGTTCTTTTTCAATTCATTTAAGGTTCATTCAATTCATTTAAGGGTTTTCATTCAATTCATTTAAGGTTCATTCAATTCATTTAAGGTTCATTCAGTTCATTTAAGGTTCATTCAGTTCATTTAAGGTTCATTCAATTCTTTTAAGGTTCATTCAGTTCTTTTTAAGGTTGATTCATTTTCTCTGTTAAGAATATACGTGCCTTGAGCAGCTTCCACAATGTTTCAGTAAAAGTAAATATAGCCACCTCCTCAAGGGAGGTTCCTTGACGCTGGTGAGGGGCTCTTGATCTAGGGAATTGGATCTGTGCTCCGGTTCCCTGAATTGTGCCTGAATACCTTCCATCCCCCCCCCCCACATGCGCTGTATAATCCTACGGTTTAGCGGTCTCCTGTTTATGATAAAAATAATATTGTCAACCATCTCTATGACCCGCTCGGTCTCTCACTATGATCCCTGGCTAGGTTATACTTGTCTACCTGGAGGGTATTCCAGGGGCCACCGCTCCCGCGGCCCGGTCCACGACCAGGCTTCCCGGTGGATTAGGGCCTGACAATCAGGTTCTTACTGCTGGCCCCACGTACTCCAAACGTAAAAGACCACAGCCTGGCTGATCCGGCACCGACTTAAAGAAATCTGTCCAGCTCCTTCTTGAACAAAACCCAAGACCTATTGGTAATTTCCCCTTATGTATGGTGGGAGGCTGTTGAACAGTCTTGGGCCCCGGGCACTTATGGTTTTTTAAAGTGTACCAATGCGCCCCTACTTTTCATTGGGGGTATTTTGCACCGCCTGCCCAGTGTATTTTAAAACGGGTGGATGGTGTGCCGGGGAAGGCCTGGGTTTCAGATGACCAAAAGCTCCAGTGGCGGATCTTTCATGTGACTGAGACCCGCGTCAGGCAACACTTGTCCTGTTTCCTACGAATCTATTTAACCTAACCAGCCAGGTTATCCTTGTCTACTTTAGGTGGATGGTCCTTAGGCCTATATAATCTGTAGCACAAAATGGGGGACCATTATGTTATCCATAATAACGTATTTCACGAGATTTAAAAACTAAGTTAAAATTTGTTTAAACCCATTTTTTTGTATTTTGATGCCTCATCAATATAGGAAAATTAATAAAAATTTAAGTAGCACGGAGCATGAGACATGATAGAGTAGCGCCTAAGGACATTTTCATCCTCTGTCATAAAAAGTGTCATCAAGTATTCACCTAGGAAGATATACATGGCACCCTCATCTGCTGTAAGTAAGCCATAGGAAGGCAGACAAACCACTCATGGGAAACATTATACCGGAAAACCTGTGCTAGAGCTTGGCGGAGGGGGGAGAGAGGGCTATGATTTATGACCCTCTTCGAAACGTCAATTATTAAACGGATGGTCGGCCGTGCCATGGAGCACTGCTCGTGTTGCACTCCCGAAGACGCGCCAATTAAGCTGTCCTCGCTTCCTCCGGACGTATCCTGGGCCGTTTGGGCTTGCCTGACCTTGTGAACAGGAGGAGAGGGGGATATTTTTAGGCGTCACGTGTAGGTGAATGGACAGGTGTCTTGCGTGGTGCGGCAGGTGTTAGCGAGGGGTCAACTGCTGTGATGGTTCTCCCACAAGGGGAGTTTAACTCAAGACCCTGAATGTTTCCCGTTATTTGATCCTCGAAAAGGGGAAAATCTATTGGTTTGGATTTTGTCGCTGAAGCGGCTAGTTATTGTGCAGTTGTGTCGCCTGAACTGCTAGTTTATTGTGCAGTTGTGTCGCCTGAGCTGCTAGTTTATTGTGCAGTTGTGTTGCCTGAGCTGCTAGTTTATTGTGCAGTTGTTCGCCTGAACTGTAGTTTATTGTGCAGTTGTGTTGCCTGAGCTGCTAGTTTATTGTGCAAGTTGTGTTGCCTGAGCTGCTAGTTTATTGTGCAGTTGTGTCGCCTGAACTGCTAGTTTATTGTGCAGTTGGGGTTGCCTGAGCTGCTAGTTTATTGTGCAGTTGTGTCGCTGAGCTGCTTAGTTTATTGTGCAGTTTGTGTCGCCTGAGCTGCTAGTTTATTGTGGGAGTTGTGTTGCCTGAGCTGCTAGTTTATTTTGCAGTTGTGTCGCCTGAACTGCTAGTTTATTGTGCAGTTGTGTTTTCCTGAGCTGCTAGTTTATTGTGCAGTTTGTGTTGCCTGAGCTGCTAGTTTATTGTGCAGTTGTGTCGCCCTGAACTGCTAGTTTATTGTGCAGTTGTGTTGCCTGAGCTTGCTAGTTTATTGTGCAGTTGTGTCGCCTGAACTGGGTAGTTTATTGTGCAGTTGTGTTGCCTGAGCTGCTAGTTTTTTGTGGGAGTTGTGTCGCCTGAACTGCTGTTTATTGTGCAGTTGCGTGCCTGAGCTGCTAGTTTTTTTGTGCAGTTGTGTTGCTGAGCTGCTAGTTTTTTTGTGCAGTTGTGTCGCATGAGCTGCTAGTTGATTGTGCAGTTTGTGTCGCCTGAGCTGCTAGTTTATTGTGCAGTTGTGTTGCCTGAGCTGCTAGTTTATTGTGCAGTTGCGTCGCCTGAGCTGCTAGTTTATTGTGCAGTTGTGTCGCCTGAGCTGCTAGTTTATTTGTGCAGTTGTGTTGCCTGAGCTGCTAGTTTATTGTGCAGTTGTGTCGCATGAGCTGCTAGTTTATTGTGCAGTTGTGTTGCCTGAGTGCTAGTTGGGTGTGCAGTTGTGTCGCCTGAGCTGCTAGTTGATTGTGCAGTTTGTGTCGCCTGAGCTGCTGTTTATTGTGCAGTTGTGTTCCCTGAGCTGCTAGTTTATTGTGCAGTTGTGTTGCCTGAGCTGCAGTTTATTGTGCAGTTTTTGTTGCCCGAGCTGCTAGTTTATTTGTGCAGTTGTGTCGCCTGAGCTGCTAGTTTATTGTGCAGTTGTGTCGCCTGAGCTGCTAGTTTATTGTGCAGTTGTGTTGCCTGAGCTGCTAGTTTATTGTGCAGTTGTGTTGCCCGAGCTGCTAGTTTATTGTGCAGGTTTGTGTCGCCTGAGCTGCTGTTTATTGTGCGTTGTGTCGCCTGAGCTGCTAGTTTATTGTGCAGTTGTGTTGCTGAGCGGCTTGTTTTTGTGCAGTTGTTTGCCTGAGCTGCTAGTTATTGTGCAAATTGTGTCGCCTGAGCTGCTAGTTTATTGTGCAGTTGTGTTGCCTGAGCTGCTAGTTTTATTGTGCAGTTGTGTTGCTGACTGCTAAATTTTATTGTGCAGTTGTGTCGCCTGAGCTGCTAGTTTATTGTGCAGTTGTGTTGCCTGAGCTGCTAGTTTATTGTGCAGTTGTGTTGCCTGAGCTGCTAGTTTATTGTGCAGTTGTGTCGCCTGAGCTGCTAGTTTATTGTGCAGTTTGTGTCGCCTGAGCTGCTAGTTTATTGTGCAGTTGTGTTGCCTGAGCGGGCTAGTTTATTGTGCAGTTGTGTTGCCTGAGCTGCTAGTTTATTGTGCAGTTGTGTCGCCTGAGCTGCTAGTTTATTGTGCAGTTGTGTTGCCTGAGCGGCTAGTTTATTGTGCAGTTGTGTTTGCCTGAGCTGCTAGTTTATTGTGCAGTTGTGTCGCCTGAGCTGCTAGTTTATTGTGCAGTTTGTGTCGCCTGAGCTGCTAGTTTATTGTGCAGTTGTGTTGCCTGAGCTGCTAGTTTATTGTGCAGTTGTGTTGCCTGAGCTGCTAGTTTATTGTGCAGTTGTGTCGCCTGAGCTGCTAGTTTATTGTGCAGTTGTGTCGCCTGAGCTGCTAGTTTATTGTGCAGTTGTTTGTGTTGCCTGAGCGGCTTAGTTTATTGTGCAGTTGTGTTGCCTGAGCTGCTAGTTTATTGTGCAGTTGTGTCGCCTGAGCTGCTAGTTTATTGTGCAGTTGTGTTGCCTGAGCGGCTAGTTTATTGTACAGTTGTGTCGCTAGTTTATTATGCGCCGGCAGCTCATCCTGTGAACTGCAGTGCAAAAAACACCATTACAGAGGTGACAATGGGTCTCTCAGACCCAAATGATCGCTGTTACAATGCATCACTAGGAAGAAGTATTAGTTATTTTTCCTTTTACATTTTTTTTCCATATAATTGTTGTTTACAGTACAGAAAGGAATACAGTCTCAAAAAAAATGATTTCTTATTACCACTCAAACAATAAAAAACAAAAAATTTTGGTCATAAACTTGGTTACAATCTTTATAAAGATAGTTTGTTCATTTAATCGATACAAAATGTGGATACAGCTTCGAGATTTTAGATATTATTAACAATGAGATGTGTTTGCCACAGCCTGTAAGGTTTGTGTGGAGGTGTGTCTGACAGGTTGGATATTAAGGTGTTATAACGTATGTTTCAGTGTATGGCCCTGTCTGTCTGCACACCAGTGTGTGGTCCTGTCTGTCCTCACACCAGTGTATGGCCCTATCTGTCTGCACACCAGTGTGTGGTCCTGTCTGTCCTCACAACCAGTGTATGGCCCTATCTGTCTGCACACCATGTGTGTGGTCCTGTCTGTCCTCACACCAGTGTTAGTTGGCCCTATCTGTCTGCACACCGTGTGGTGGTCCTGTCTGTCCTCACACCAGTGTATGGCCCTATCTGTCTGCACACCAGTGTGTGGTTCTGTCTGTCTGCACACCAGTGTATGGTCTGTCTGTCTGCACACCAGTGTGTGGTCCTGTCTGTCTCACACACAGTGTATGGGTCCTATCTGTCTGTACACCAGTGTGTGGCCTGTCTGTCCACACACCAGTGTATGGCCCTGTCTGTCACCACACCAGTATATGGCCCTGTCTGTCCACACATCAGTGTATGGCCCTGTCTGTCACCACACCAGTATATGGCCCTGTCTGTCCAGACATCAGTGTATGGCCCTGTCTGTCCCACACCAGTATATATGGCCCTGTCTGTCCACACATCAGTGTATGACCCTGTCTGTCACCACACCAGTATATGGCCCTGTCTGCCCACACATCAGTGTATGGCCCTGTCTGTCACCACACCAGTATATGGCCCTGTCTGTCCACACATCAGTGTATGGCCCTATCTCTGTCCACACACACTGCATTTTACATCATTCACATCTTCATACAAACCTTACTGCCAGAGATACTTATAGCCTAGTCTTAGCTTAGCAGTGAGAGCATTTTCCAATCAACTGACCTTGTTACTTTCTCTATAAATATGTTTAACTTGACACATTTCATTGTTATGGATAATGGGTCTGCTAGTTCCTATCTGTACTGTTCTACTTTCTTCAAGCTTGTTTGCTAGTTCCTTTCTGACAATGCTTCGTAAACTTCTGCTTCAAAACCCAAGGTTATACTCAACATTCTCTTTATTTAATGTTTGGTCAGCTAATTCATCAAGTTTGTCATGCTTCTAGAGGCTTGTGTGAGAGAGAATCTGCTCATGAGTTTAGGGACTTATATTTTTATTATTTAAATTCTAATATATAATGTAGACAGGTATGTTTTTGGGCCTGTTGGGTAAACTTTTTTTTTTGGTAAGCAAATGAAATTAACTTCTACTATAGGTTAGGTTAGGTTAAGTTAGGTTGAGTTGGATAAGTTAAGTTTCGTTACCAAAGATAAAATCTACTGCTAACCTATAGACCCAAAATATATGTGTCCATTGTACAAGTAGTTTAATAAAGGGAAAATTACGTAATAAACTCTCGATAAGCTCAAAAAAGTCCTTAAACTCAATATTTACCACCCTCTCTGCCACCAGAGTGGGCAGAGTGGGTTAGGGGAACAGTGGTTCAACAGATCACGTTCACTAAGTAACCAGTCACTCCTACTCAGAAATTTGGAAGGTGGATATCTCTTTTCAGAAGGAAGATAACAGGAAGCTTACGAGAAACACTACAATGTTTCCAACTAGATACAGAGGAAGCAAGAAAGGTATCTGATGGAATAACGGATATAGAAGAAGCAGAATTCAAAGTGAAATCAGATGATGATTCAGTGATGCTTCCCTTGTAGACTTGCAAAAACCCTGGAACCAAGAGAGAAACAGATTAGAACACGAAAAAAATAACCAAATCGGGTCATATATACTCTAAAGCTCCGCTTAAAAAAATATGATACATATTAAGTTAAAGGACACGTGTGCAACTTATGTGACATGTATTATTGTGGCAACGTTTCCCGGAGCTTTGTGAAGCATAGAGAGCGAAACGTTGCCACAATAAAATGTCGCATTAGTTGCACTTGTGTCAGTTTACTTAACATATTGTCGGTAATTATACCTTATGAAAAAATTTAAATTTAAAGTTTTCCCACAGTGGTGTTAAAATTCTTACGCAAAGTATATATGGCAGGATTATATTATTTGTCACCTTTTTCAAACAAGTGTAAACATTTCTTATTGTTTAAATAACTGTGCAATAAGATATAAATTCCCTTGTGGGTAGAGTCCAACGTGACTGCAACACTTCATAGGCAGCCGAAAAAATTCTTCATTGTTTACGCTTGGAAAATTGATAACTCTGAGAGCTAAAGCAGCGGCGACTCACTGCGCTAATTTTAAGTAACTCAGAGTTGTGTTGCCCACCACCCTGGGAGGAGGAGCTTGTTACCCTGGCTGTGTTGCCCACCGCCCTGGGAGGAAGAGCTTGTTACCTAGCTGTGTTGCCCACCACCTGGGAGGGTGGCTTGTTACCCTAGCTGTTTTGGGCCACCACCCGGGGAGGAGGAGCTTGTTACCCTGGCTGTGTTGCCCACCACCCTGGGAGGAGGAGCTTGTTACCCTGGCTGTGTTGCCCACCACCCTGGGAGGAGGAGCTTGTTACCCTGGCTGTGTTGCCCACCACCCTGGGAGGAGGAGCTTGTTACCCTGGCTGTGTTGCCCACCACCCTGGGGAGGAGGAGCTTGCTTACCTGGCTGTGTTGCCCACCACCCTGGGAGGAGGAGCTTGTACCCTGGCTGTGTTCCCCACCCACCCTGGGAGGAGGAGCTTGTTACCCTGGCTGTGTTGCCCACCACCCTGGGAGGAGGAGCTTGTTACCTGGCTGTGTTGCCCACCACCTGGGAGGAGGAGCTTTTTTACCCTGGCTGTGTTGCCACCACCCTGGGGGAGGAGCTTGTTACCCTGGCTGTGTTGCCCACCACCCTGGGAGGAGGAGCTTGTTACCCTGGCTGTGTTGCCCACCGCCCTGGGAGGAGGAGCTTGTTACCCTGGCTGTGTTGCCCACCACCCTGGGAGGAGGAGCTTGTTACCCTGGCTGTGTTGCCCACCGCCCTGGGAGGAGGAGCTTGTTACCCTGGCTGTGTTGCCCACCACCCTGGGAGGAGGAGCTTTTTAAACCTGGTGTGTTGCCCAACCGCCCTGGGAGGAGGAGCTTGTTACCCTGGCTGTGTTGCCAACCAAACCCTGGGAGGAGGAGCTTGTTCCCTGGCTGTGTTGCCCACCCCCCTGGAGGAGGGGGTGCTTGTTACCCTGGCTGTGTTGCCATCCACCCTGGGAGGAGGAGCTTGTTCCCCTGGCTGTGTTCCCCACCCCCCGGGGAGGAGGAGCTTGTTACCTGGCTGTGTTGCCCACCACCCTGGGGAGGAGGAGCTTGTTAACCCTGGCTGTGTTCCCCACCACCCTGGGAGGAGGAGCTTGTTACCCTGGCTGTGTTGCCCACCACCCTGGGAGGAGGAGCTTGTTACCCTGGCTGTGTTGCCCACCCCCTGGGGAGGAGGGCTTGTTACCCGGGGCTGTTTTGCCCACCACCCTGGGAGGAGGAGCTTGTTCCCCTGGCTGTGTTGCCCACCACCCTGGGAGGAGGAGCTTGTTATCCTGGCTGTGTTGCCCACCACCCTGGGAGGAGGAGCTTGTTACCCTGGCTGTGTTGCCCACCGCCCTGGAGGAGGAGCTTGTTACCCTAGCTGTTTTTGCCCCCACCCTGGGAGGAGGAGCTTGTTACCTAGCTGTGTTGCCCACCACCCCTGGGAGGAGGAGCTTGTTACCCTGGCTGTTTTGGGCCCACCACCTGGGAGGAGGAGCTTGTTACCCTGGCTGTGTTGCCCACCACCCTGGGGGGGAGGAGCTTGTTACCCCTGGCTGTGTTGCCCACCACCCTGGGAAGGAGGAGCTTGTTCCCTGGCTGTGTTGCCCCACACCCTGGGAGGAGGAGCTTGCTACCCTGGCTGTGTTGCCCACCACCCTGGGAGGAGGAGTTTGTTACCCTGGCTGTGTTGCCCACACCCTGGAGGAGGAGCTTGTTACCCTGGCTGTGTTGCCCCCCAAACCCTGGGAGGAGGAGCTTGTTACCCTGGTTTGTGTTGCCCAACCACCCTGGGAGGAGGACCCTTGTTACCCTGGCTGTGTTGCCCACCACCCTGGGAGGAGGAGCTGTTACCCTGGCTGTTTTGCCCACCACCCTGGGAGGAGGAGCTTGTTACCTGGCTGTGTTGCCCACCGCCTGGGAGGAGGAGCTTGTTACCCTGGCTGGTTGCCCCCCACCCTGGGAGGAGGAGCTTGTTACCCTGGCTGTGTTGCCCACCGCCCTGGGAGGAGGAGCTTGTTACCCTGGCTGTGTTGCCCACCACCCTGGGAGGAGGAGCTTGTTACCCTGGCTGTGTTGCCCACCGCCCTGGGAGGAGGAGCTTGTTACCCTGGCTGTGTTGCCCACCACCCTGGGAGGAGGAGCTTGTTACCCTGGCTGTGTTGCCCACCACCCTGGGAGGAGGAGCTTGTTACCCTGGTTTGTGTTTGCCCACCACCCTGGGAGGGAGCTTGTTCCCTGGCTTGTGTTGCCACCACCCTGGGGAGGAGCTTTTTAAACCTGGCTGTGTTGCCCACCACCCTGGGAGGAGAAGCTTGTTACCCTGGCTGTGTTGCCCACCACCCTGGGAGGAGGGTTGTTACCCTGGTTGTTTGCCACCACCCTGGGAGGAGGAGCTTGTTACCCTGGCTGTGTTGCCCACCACCCGGGGAGGAGGAGCTTGTTACCCTGGCTGGGGTTGCCCAAAACCTGGGAGGAGGTGCCTGTTACCCTGCCTGTGTTGCCCACCACCCTGGGAGGAGGAGCTTGTTACCCTGGCTGTGTTGCCCACCGCTCTGGGAGGAGGAGCTTGTTACCCTGGCTGTGTTGCCCACCGCCCTGGGAGGAGGGCTTGTTCCCTGGCTGTGTTGCCCACCACCCTGGGAGGGGAGCTTGTTACCTGGCTGTGTTGCCCACCACCTGGGAGGAGGGGGGCTTGTTACCCTGGCTGTTTTGCCAACACCTGGGAGGAGGAGCTTGTTACCTGGCTGTGTTGCCCACCACCCTGGGAGGAGGAGCTTGTTACCATGGTTTGTGTTGCCCACCACCCTGGGAGGAGGAGCTTGTTACCCTGGCTGTGTTGCCCACCACCCTGGGAGGAGGAGCTTGTTACCCTGGCTGTGTTGCCCACCACCCTGGGAGGAGGAGCTTGTTACCCTGGCTGTGCTGCCCACCACCCTGGGAGGAGGAGCTTGTTACCTGGCTGGGGTTGGCCACACCCTGGGAGGGGAGCTTGTTACCCTGGCTGTGTTGCCCACCGCCCTGGGAGGAGGAGCTTGTTACCCTGGCTGTGTTGCCCACCACCTGGGAGGGGGAAAGCTTGTTACCCTGGCTGTGTTGCCCACCCCTGGGAGGGAGGCTTGTTACCCTGGCTGTGTTGCCCACCACCCTGGGAGGAGGAGCTTGTTACCCTGGCTGTGTTGCCCACCGCCCTGGGAGGAGGAGCTTGTTTCCCTGGTTTGTGTTGCCCACCCACCTGGGAGGAGGAGCTTGTTACCCTGGCTGTGTTGCCCACGCCCTGGGAGGAGGAGCTTTGTTTACCCGGGCTGTGTTGCCCACCACCCTGGGAGGAGGAGCTTGTTACCCTGGCTGTGTTGCCCCCCAAACCTGGGAGGAGGAGCTTGTTACCCGGGCTGTGTTGCCCCCGCCCTGGGAGGAGGAGCTTGTTACCCTGGCTGTGTTGCCCCCCCCCCTGGGAGGAGGAGCTTGTTACCCTGGCTGTGTTCCCCCACCGCCCTGGGGGATGAGCTTGTTACCCTGGCTGTGTGCCCACCACCCTGGGAGGAGGAGCTTGTTACCTGGCTGTGTTGCCCCACCACCCTGGGAGGAGGAGCTTGTTACCCTGGTTTGTGTTGCCCACCCTGGGAGGAGGAGTTGTTACCTGGCTGTGTTGCCCCCACCCTGGGAGGGGAGCTTGTTACCTGGCTGTGTTGCCCACCACCCGGGGGAGGAGGAGCTTGTTACCCTGGCTGTGTTGCCCAACCACCTGGAGGAGGAGATTGTTACCCTGGCGGGTGTTGCCCACCACCCGGGGGAGGAGGAGCTTGTTACCCTGGCTGTGTTGCCCACCCCCCTGGGAGGAGGAGCTTGTTCCCCTGGCTGTGTTGCCCACCACCCTGGGAGGAGGAGCTTGTTACCCTGGCTGTGTTTGACCACCCTGGGAGGAGGAGCTTGTTTACCCTGGCTGTGTTGCCCACAACCCTGGGAGGAGGAGCTTGTTACCTGGCTGTGTTGCCCACCACCTGGGAGGGAGGAGCTTGTTACCTGGTGTGTTGCCCACCACCCTGGGAGGAGGAGCTTGTTACCCTGGCTGTGTTGCCCACCCCCCATGGGAGGAGGAGCTTGTTACCCTGGCTGTGTTGCCCACAACCCTGGGAGGGGAGCTTTTTAAACCCTGGCTGTGTTGCCCACCACCCTGGGAGGAGGAGCTTGTTACCCTGGCTGTGTTGCCCCCCACCCTGGGGGGAAAGGAGCTTGTTACCCTGGCTGTGTTGCCCCACCCTGGGAGGGGAGCTTGTTACCCTGGCTGTGTTGCCCACCACCCTGGGAGGAGGAGCTTGTTACCCTGGCTGTGTTGCCCACCACCCTGGGAGGAGGAGCTTGTTACCCTGGCTGTGTTGCCCACCACCCTGGGAGGAGGAGCTTGTTACCCTGGCTGTGTTGCCCACCACCCTGGGAGGAGGAGCTTGTTACCCTGGCTGTGTTGCCCACCACCCTGGGAGGAGGAGCTTGTTACCCTGGCTGTGTTGCCCACCACCCTGGGAGGAGGAGCTTGTTACCCTGGCTGTGTTGCCCCACCCTTGGAGGAGGAGCTTGTTACCTGGCTGTTTTGGGCCCACCACCTGGGAGGAGGAGATTGTTACCTGGCTGTGTTGCCCACACCCTGGGGGAGGGCTTGTTACCCTGGCTGTGTTGCCCACCACCCTGGGAGGAGGAGCTTGTTACCCTGGCTGTATTGCCCACCACCCTGGGAGGAGGAGCTTGTTACCCTGGCTGTGTTGCCCACCGCCTTGGGAGGAGGAGCTTGTTACCCTGGCTGTGTTGCCCACCACCCTGGGAGGAGGAGCTTGCTACCCTGGCTGTGTTGCCCACCGCCCTGGGAGGAGGAGCTTGTTACCCTGGCTGTGTTGTCCACCACCCTGGGAGGAGGAGCTTGTTACCCTGGCTGTGTTGCCCACCGCCCTGGGAGGAGGAGCTTGTTACCCTGGCTGTGTTGCCCACCACCCTGGGAGGAGGAAGTTGTTACCCTGGCTGTGTTCCCAAACCGCCCTGGGGGGGAGGAGCTTGTTACCCTGGCTGTGTTGCCCAACCCTGGGAGGAGGGGGCTTGTTACCTGGCTGTGTTCCCCACACCCTGGGAGGAGGAGCTTGTTTTACCCTGGCTGTGTTCCCACCACCCTGGGAGGAGGGCTTCTTCCCCTGGCTGTGTTGCCCAACCACCTTGGGAGGAGGAGCTTCTTACCCTGGCTGTTTTTGCCCACCACCCTGGGAGGAGGGTTGTTACCCTGGCTGTGTTGGCCCACCACCCTGGGAGGAGGAGCTTTTTTCCCCTGGCTGTGTTGCCCCCCGCCCTGGGAGGAGGAGCTTGTTACCCTGGCTGTGTTGCCCACCAACCTGGGAGGAGGGCTTGTTACCCTGGCTGTGTTGCCACCCCCCTGGGAGGAGGACTTGTTACCTGGCTGTGTTGCCCACCACCCTGGGAGGAGGAGCTTGTTACCCTGGCTGTGTTGCCCACCGCCCTGGGAGGAGGAGCTTCTTACCCTGGCTGTGTTGCCCACCACCCTGGGAGGAGGAGCTTGTTACCCTGGCTGTGTTGCCCACCGCCCTGGGAGGAGGAGCTTGTTACCCTAGCTGTGTTGCCCACACCTGGAGGAGGAGCTTGTTACCCTGGCTGTGTTGCCCAAACCGCCCTGGGAGGAGGAGCTTGTTACCTGGGCTGTGTGCCCACCACCCTGGGAGGAGGAGTTTTGTTACCCTGGCTGTTTTTGCCCACCCCCTGGGAGGAGGAGCTTGTTACCCTGGCTGTGTTGGCCACCACGATGGGAGGAGGAGCTTGTTACCCTGGCTGTGTTGCCCACCGCCCTGGAGGAGGAGCTTGTTTCCTGGCTTTGTTGCCCACCCCCCTGGGAGGAGGAGCTTGTTCCCCTGGCTGTTTGCCCACCACCGGGGGAGGAGGAGCTTGTTACCCTGGCTGTGTTCCCCACCCCCCTGGGAGGAGGAGTTGTTACCCTGGCTGTGTTGCCCACCCTGGGGAGGAGCTTGTTACCCTGGGGGGAGGGCTTGTTACCCTGGGGGAGGAGTTTTTACCGGGGAGGAGGAGCTTGTTACCCTGGGAGGAGGGTTGTTACCCGGGGGAGGAGGGTTTTTTTTCCTGGGAGGAGGAGCTTGTTCCCTGGGAGGGGGCTTTTTTACCCGGGGGAAAAGGAGTTTGTTCCCCTGGGAGGGGGAGTTTTTCCCCTGGGGGAGGAGCTTGTTCCTGGGGAGGAGGAGTTTTTGACCCTGGGAGGAGGAGTTGTTCCCTGGGAGGAGGGCTTTTTACCTGGGAGGGGGGGGAGTTGTTCCCCTGGGGGGGAGTTGTTCCCCTGGGGGAGGATTTTGTTAAATTGGGGGAGGAGGAGCTTTTTCCCCTGGGAGGGGAGTTGTTCCCCCTGGGAGGAGGAGTTGTTCCCCCTGGGGGGAGGGCTTGTTACTCTGGGAGGAGGAGCTTGTTCCCCCGGGAGGAGGAGCTTGTTCCCCTGGGAGGAGGGTTTGTTACTTGGGAGGAGGAGTTGTTCCCCGGGAGGAGGAGCTTGTTACCCGGGGAGGAGGAGCTTGTTACCCTGGGGGAGGAGCTTTTTACTCTGGGAGGGGAGTTGTTACCTGGGGGAGGATTTTTACCCTGGGAGGAGGAGTTTTTTCTTGGGGGAGGAGTTGGTTCCCCTGGGAGGAGGGTTGTTACCCGGGAGGAGGGCTTGTTACCCGGGAGGAGGAGCTTGTTACTCTGGGGGGGGGAGCTTTTTTCCCTGGGAGGGGAGTTTTCCCCTGTGAGGAGGGCTTGTTCCCTGGGAGGAGGAGCTTGTTCCCCGGGGGAGGGGAGCTTGTTCCCTGGGAGGAGGGGGGCTTGTTACCCTGGGAGGGGAGCTTTTGTTACCTGGGAGGAGGAGTTGTTACCCTGGGAGGAGGGCTTGTTACCCGGGGAGGAGGAGTTGGGTTTTCCCTGGGAGGAGGGTTGTTCCCGGGAGGAGGAGCTTGTTCCCGGCTGTTTTGGGCCCACCCCCTGGGAGGAGGATTTTACCTGGCTGTGTTGCCCCCCACCCTGGGAGGGGGCTTGTTTTCCCCTGGCTGTGTTGCCCACCCCCCTGGGAGGAGGAGTTGTTACCCTGGCTGTGTTGCCCCCCACCCGGGGAGGAGGGTTGTTACCCTGGCTGTTTGCCCATCCCTGGGGGAGGAGTTTTTATGGTGTTTGCCCCCCACCTGGGAGGGGAGTTGTTCCCCTGGGTTTTCCCCACCACCCTGGGAGGAGGGTTTTGTTCCCCTGGTGTGTTGCCCCCACCTGGGAGGGGGGGTTGTTACCCGGCTGTGTTGCCACCACCCTGGGAGGAGGAGTTTGTTCCCCTGGGAGGGGGAAATTGTTCCCGGGAGGAGGGGGAAAACTTGTTACTCACAGACTAAAAGTTTGCATAATATGGCGGAAATTTATTATTTTTTAAGGTTTATATATGTTGTTAGAATTATGACATTGTGTAAAGTAAAAGGAACAAGTGAAATTAATGTGAAATTTTAATGTTGCAACGTTTCGGTCTGGAGAGCAAAACTTTTTGCAACAATAAAATGTCACATTAGTTGCATTTTGCCCTTTTTATTGTATATATTATAGTGGAAAATTTTGCATTTTTGAAGTTTTTAAAATTTATACATTTTGATTATATAATTTTATATTATATATAATTATATTATATATATTTTATATATTTTTATATAAAATTTATATATACTACTAAAAAAACAGTGAAATATTTTTTTTTCGTTAGGTTCAAAATGATTTTGGCGAAATTATTCCCATACAAAATTTTTTCATTGTCCTTATGGCAAGATGAGCATTGCTTTTTAAGCAAGTCGCAAGTTTCCCATTGGCACCTTATATATATATATATATATTATATATTTTATTTATATTTTATATATTTTATATATATATTTTTATTATATTATTTTTATATTTTATATATTTATATAATATTATATATATTTTTATATATATATATATATTTATATTAATATAATTTATTTATTTTTATTTTATATATATATTTTTTAAAAAGAATACGTTCACAGAAAACGGAGATTAAATATGCGAACAACCACTGTGGAAAAAGTGTGAAATTCCAGGCATTTCGTGATTTTTTACATTATAAAGATCATAAGAACTAAAAAAGAAGGAACACTGCAACGGCTTTTACCCATGCGAAGCAGGTTATGCCCCCCCCGGTTTTACCCCTTGGGACCCATCTATCAGGTCATTTCCCCTTAAAGGAAGGGAGCAGGCATTGACCAGTGCACAAACTGTCAGCCCAACTAACCCCCCACCCACTATTATTTATCAAACCCTTTTTTTAAAAACTACAAAATTTTTTTTGCCCAATAACTGTACTGGGGGTTTGTTCCATCATCCAAAACTTTTTTTTCCAAACAGGTTTTCCTATTCCTCCTGAATCTGAATTTTTCCAGCTTAAAACCCATTGCTGCGAGTCCTGTCTTGGTGGAAATTTTCGCCCTATTTACATCCCTTTTATTTTTCCTTTTTCCCATTTATACCCTCGATATTTCACCCCTAATTACCCTTTCTTTGAGAGTGCGATTAGGGCCTTCAGTCTATCCTCATAGGGAAGATTTCTGATACTGGGATCATCTTTGTCACCCTCCTCTGTACGTTTTCCCGGATTTTTATCCTTTTTTAATACGGTGACCAGAAAATGGCGCAAATCAAATGAGGTTTTAAAAACCCGGTTTTTGAGTTGAATAACAACCCGAGGATTTATCATTTTTTCTTCTAGATATGAAAACCAAAAGGGTTTTGTTAGTTTTTTTGCGAACACTAATGCATGCTGTCTTGGTTTTAGATTTCTGTAACCAGAAAAACCCAAATCCTTTTTGCAATCGAGTATTAAGTTACTTTTTTTAGTTTTTTTGTCGCATGGTTATTTATGTCCCCAAAATTTAAAACTTTGATTTGTCTATATTAAACTGATCTGCCAAATTCTTCGCCACTGAATAGTTTTTTCAAATCATCCCGGGTGCCCCTTTGTGTTCGTAGAAAAAAAATTTTTGGCCGGCCTATTTTTTGGTGTCTCAGCAAATTTGCTTATGTCGCTATTTTTCCCTATCCCTGTCGTTTATGTAAATTGTGAAAAACAACGGGCCCAACACTAACCCCGAGGAACCCGCTTTGGTGCCCCCATTAGATTTCTCCCATTTTTGCAAACTCTCTTCTGCGTATTTGTTAGCCATGCCTTTTAACAGGAAAAAAATTTCTCCTCCTATTCCCTGGCCTTAAGTTTCTCAATAGCTTGATGCGGAACTTTTATCGAAACCTTTCTGAAGTAAGGAACTGTTTAAAAATAAAAGGCCCAAAAGAAAAAATATAAAGGGCGAAATTATCCTCGTGGTCAACTTACAACCCTGATTTTCTTATGATGAGAAAAAAGGGAGAGAGGAGAGGAGAGAAGGAAAAGAAGAGAGGAAAAAGAGAAGGAGAGGGGGAGAGGAAAAGGAAAGAAGGGGGAGGGAGGAGAGAAAGAAGAGGGAAAAAGGGAGGGGAAAATTTTATATTTTTTTAAGATTAAAGGGAAAACGAGAAAACAAAATTTTTGAAACTGGCATTGAAAGGATTTTTTAATTACGCATTATTTTAGGGGTTTGAGAAAGTGGTGAGTATGAGAAGGAAGAAATTAATATTGTGGTTGGGAAGGAGAAAAGGGGTAAAAGGAAGGAAGAGAAATTTTGGAAAGTTGGTGTGAAGGTAATTTTAGAATGGGGAGTTTGGAGACCCCAGTTGTGGTTTGTGGCGGTTTGGGAAAGAGACTGTCTTTTGCTGTGATTATGACTCCGGGGGATTTCAGGTTCGAACTTCTGAAGTGGGAGAAAAAAACGAATAGAAGAAAAGTTTGGGATGTTGGAATTGGGGAGTAGAGAAAAGATTGGAGGATTTTAAACACCCAAAGTTGGGATGGCCAAGCGGGCGTTGGGCCCCCAGGGACATTTATTATTTAAACCGTTCCCGTTTATGTTAAGACAAAATGAATGTATGGTGATACTCTGAGGGTGCTTAAACCGGAAGTATGGGCAAACAAAGCGATGAGGGTTAACCCCGAGTATTGCTTCACATATTGAGATTGTTCAATAACCCTGAGAGGGGAAAAATTGGATGGGTTATTTTTCTTGATTAAGAAACCGGGCATTTTGGGCTTAAAACCTTTTAGATTGTTTTTAACCCCTTTTTGAGCTTCTACATTTGTTTTGTATGGTGCCTTACTTAATTTTTTGGGTCTTATTTACCTGGGATATGGTGGGTTAAAATTTTAGAGGGCTTCTTTTCTTGTGAAGTTTTAATATCGCGTTGGTGCCATATATCCTTTTGTATATGTTTATATCCCGTATGATTTTTCATAATCCTGTTTTTTGGGCTTTAGCTTCCCAAGTATGGTGGGCTTCTCATCATGTGTATTTGGGGTCTTCATAATTTATGTATGGGGGCCCATACCCGTATGAAATGGGGCTTATCACGAGTATTGTTCATTTAAACCCGTTTATTGGGCTTATACATCCTTTATGTATGGGCTTCATACTCCTGAAGTAGGTGCTTCATACTCCGTTTTATGGTGTTTAAAAACATCCTGATGTTGGGTTCTTCATACATCTGTATGTATGGTGCTTCAAAATATGTAGTATGGGGCTTCAAATCTGCTTATGGTGCTTATAAACTGGTTTTTATGGTGCTTCATTTTTTGTGGTTAGGTCTTTTAAATCCGTTTATGGTGTTCAAATTTTTGATGTATGGGGGCTTCATAATCCTGTGGTGCTTCTAAACTGTTGTATGGTGCTTATAGCTGTTGTTGGTGCTTAAAAAACCTGAAAGTTGGTTTCTTCATAATCCTGTATGTATGGGGCTTCTTTTCTGAGTAAAATTTTTTTTAATCTGGGTTTTATGGTGTTCTTAAACCGTGGTTGGGGTTCCCTAATCTGTTGATGTTCTACATTTTATGTATGGTGCTTCATCATCCCAGGGGTGTTCAATCTGTTGTATGGTGCTTATCATCCTGTTGTATGGGGCTTCATACAACTGTTGTTGGGGCTTCATAATCTGTTGTATGGTGCCCTTTTTCATCCGATTTTGGTGTTCTACTCCTGTATGTATGGTGCTTCAACATCCGAATTTATTGCTTCATCTCCTGATGTTGGTGCTTATACATCCTGAGTATGGTGCTTCATACATCTGTTTTGTATGGTGCTTCATACATCCTGTTTTTATTTGGGGTTCTACAACTGTTTTTTGGTGCTTTATACATCCCCGCTTAAAGGTGCTTCATCATCCTGTGTAGGGCTTCATACATCCTGTGTTGGTTGCTTTTTTAAAAATCCTGTTTTTATGGCTTTTCATCATCTGGGGTGGTGCTTCAATCCCGTGTGTTTGGTGTTTTATAATTTCCTGTGGTATGGGCTTCAGATCCTGTTTTTTTGGTGTTTATACATCCTGTTGTTGGTGTTCTACTCTGATGTATGGTGCTTTTTACATTCCTGGGTGATGGGGCTTATTTTTTTGGTTTTATGGTGAACCGGTTTTGGTGAAGGTTTCTTTTAATGCAATGTTCCCTGGATGGTTTTCTTTTAATCGGGTGGGTTGGGTCACAACCGGGGGTGTAGGGGGGCCAACCCTCCGTAGGGGGCCCTTGTTTTCTAAAGTGGTGGCCTCGGGTGAGGGAGGGGGTGGGCTGTGTTCCAGCCTGGGTAGGCCTACAGAGGGCGTAGAATGCGCGAAATATGAACTAGTCAGAGCGCGGCTAGGGGGTGTCTGACGTAAGGCTGTCTACATTTGCTCGGCCACCACCTGGTCGTCCGACGGGGAAAATTGGTGGGCCATAGGAAAAAAAAGGAATTTACACTAGCTCCCCCCGAGAGGGACTGGTTTCGCTCCTAGTAAAAAAAAAATGGACAAAAAAAATGCAAAGGCAAAAAAAAAAATTTCCCCAAAAACCGGGGGAAGAGAAAAGGGTTTGCCGTGCTGTTTATCGAGTAGGAGCCCGGAGATTTCCAGCACTGGAACTAAAATCTTCTATATACGGTTGTCCGCGGGTTGAACTCAGTGACCATCGTCCACGAAGTTGTTGCACGCTACATCGCAAACAAGACTGACGTGCATTTCCTAAGGTGTGACATGTGACTCAGAGGGGGGCGCACTGCCCTGACCGTAATACAGGTTTTTTTTTCTTTTGTTATAAACAGGGTGCACTTGTACAATAATACTTTACCCATGGAATTCTTTACACTCGGGGTCCCCCTTCTAAAAGTTTTTAAACATAATTACATGATGTTGTCCCCTGCTCTTTATCGATAGCTAAAATGCATTTTACCCCTTTTCTGCAAGCAAACAATTGCAAAAACTGCGTGGAGTCGACAAGTCAGTGGGTTTACGCAATGTCGAAATGTATGTTGTCCGGGGTCGCGGGCCCTAAGTAGGAGCCTTACTGGGCCGTCTTCCGAAACCAGTAGCAGTGGGGAGAAGGGATAGCGGTTTGTCCCTAACATTAGTCTGTCGTGGCTTTTGCAACGCCGCGCCTCCAGTTTTGCTTCGGCCTGCATTGGTCCCAATATTTCATGTGTCAAGGTGGGTTCCTTGTAGTTCCCGAGCAATCTCCCTAACCTCGAACTTATTGCCCGGGGCTGTGTAGGCACGGTAAGGCCCCCCACAAACTTTGGGAAGTTTGTGCATCCCTGGGGTCTGCACTGGGTTGAGAAAAAAACTTTGAAACCTGGTTCCACTTGCTTTCCTTGGCGGGGCATTGCGTTTCAGCGTGAACAACAGTAGCTTTCATAAGGTTCTCTTGTACCCGCTGAGACAAGCTGCGTTTCCCCTTCTTTTTTCACGGGGGGTTATCAGTATCGAATAGGTCTAGGTGGAGTAAAAAGAATTTCATTGGTAAGCGCTTGTCTTACCCCATAAAAGAAAAAATGAGGTGTTTTCCACCGATGAGCTGTTGGGGGGATTTAAGTAACTGAACATCTGGGTTGCCTCATCCCATGTGTACAATTGGGTTAACGGTTATCTGAGCACCTCCAGGATTTGCGATTTGGTACGTTCAGCAAGCCTTACTCGCAGGGTGGCGGGGAAGCTATGGCGCTTGATGAATTTTGAATCTGGAGCAATGATCCTGCATTTTGCCATTTTAACCGACCATTGTCTGACAGAAGGCACGTGGGCAAGTATGCAAAGAACAAATGTCCAAAGCACTACGACCGTTTCAGCGGTTTTATCAGGAATGGGTACTAATTCACTGTCCGGTCAGTTTCTCCCTTTTACAAGCAGGTGTTTTTTCCCCTTCTCCGAGGTCAGGTTTCGTCAACAGGTCGCAGAAAGTTCTCCCCCGGGCTCCTTTTGTAATGGGATACTTTAGAAGGGGGGTTGGACCTGAAATGGTCCCCTTGTGCTGTGGCAAAAAACCCCCCTGGTGTACATGCTTGGCGTCCGCTCCCATCTTAGGCGAAAATTTTTCATTCGTGCCTGTTTGATACTGCGGTCCTTCCCGGGGTGCGTACACCTGGGACTTTGTGGATAAAACCCAAGGTAGCTGGTACGGGGACTTGGTATCACCAGTTGGTATACGGTTCCCCGGGGCCCAAGTGTGAAAACAGGGGCACAGTACTCCTTGGTTAAAACCCCAAATCCTTAGTGGAAGGGGGGAACTTGCCCTGTAAGTCAACGTCCTCCTTGGTCAGGAAACAAAAGGACTGGGGGACCCCACGGGGTCCGTGTTGGGCTCTCTCGGTCCTACAGAAAACGAATTGCCGACACTCCGAATGTATTGTTCGACGGGGCATAGTAAAAACTTTTGCTTCCTGGGACATAGAAATTTTTCGGGGTTGTAGTCATTGAACGTGAGCGACCCACCAAGCATGTTTCCCCGAGAGGTTTTTTTCGCAAAAGGGCCAAAAAGGGGAATGGATCTTTTAAAAATTTTGTAGGAAAATGATGATGATATCCGAAATGACTCAGGGCCCCTCAATGGCTAAAGTTCTAGCTCTTCACTAAATTAATTGACTTTGCTTTGAAAGAACACGGCTAATGGCAATAGGCTGTTGCTTCCCATTAGATTCCTGTGACAAGATGCCCGATCCCAAATTTGCTGGAATCAGTCGTCAAGGAAAATGCCTTGGTGAATTTGGGAATCTAAGGGTTTGGGGTGAGTTAACTTGTTTTAAGAATGACAAAACTCTTTTCCTGATACAGCCCACCAAAAGGGGGATCCTTCTTGAGAAAGCGTGTCAGGGGTGCACAATGGGGGAAAAGGAAACCTGCGATAAAGGTGCGGTAAAAAAACCCCGCCAGGCCTTGAAGGAAACCGGAACTGCATCGCCTTCGGGTCTGGGGTTTTTCTGCAGGGCCGAGATTTTGGGACTGTCCGTCTTTATCCCATTGGAGTCCACTGACCCAGAAATTTTATTTCCTTCCGGAGGAAAGGGACATTTGGAGGAGCTTTCCCTTTAATTTGGTGGTAGCCGTCAATACCTGAAAAGTTTCTAAGAGGGAGGGACATCTTGCGAATGACTTGAGATTTCCCAGGTGGGGCCCATGAGGTGCCACCGGGAAGGGTACGGAAAATTGTGCCAAACGCTAAACGTGTTGGGTTTCGCAAAAAGCCGAAGGCATCCTCCTGAACTGGTAATGACGTTGGCGTAGAGAAGCTGTAAACTCTCGCTCTCATCTTCGAGGGGGACTGCCAAAACCCCTTGAAAAGAAAAAAGGGGATTGAAAAGCCCCTTATTATCGCCGATTTTCTGAAAAGGTCTTTTCGAATGGCAATGGGAAGTGGGGGATGGTAAATGCATTCGTTTTCCTGTAATCGATAACGGGCGCCAGGTTCCGTCTTTTTTGGGAACCGAAAAAGGGGGCATTCCAGGGGAAGTGGACTCCTCAATTTAACTCCATCACGGGGCATCGTTTTAATGAGTTCTTCGGCGAAGACTCTTTGCGCAGTGGCAGGCGTACGCAGGTACAAAAGTGGGTTTAGTCCCTTTGTCAAGTGGAATTGGTGGAGATCAGTGGGGTCAAACCCATCGACTCCCCATTAGGCAACCCCGAACGTGCCGTTTGGAACCGGGAAAAGTTTTGGGACCTTTTCGGATAGTCTGTCAAAGCTAGATATCTTCTGCACTGGCGGGTGTTGGAAGAGGTCAGAGCGACTCGCCTGGGAGAACTGCACTAAAAGGGAAAATCAGCTGGGGGTTAACCCCCACTCTCACCGGGAGAGGGAATTGACAAGGTCGAAAGGGGTATTCTTCCGAGGGGAAATTTTCGACTATGATGTTGAAAAACAAGGATTGAAATTTTCCACTTTTTGGTGCAAGGATGGTTCAAGGGAGGGCCCTTGATGGGCAATTTGTGTCTTTGTAACCAGCCATGGTTCCTTAAAAAGCTTGCTCAGTAAAAGTAACGGGGAGTGAGCGAGTTGTGACAAAGTGACGTCTAACTTTGTCACCCCGTAACTCTGCTCGTGTGCCATGACCGAGTCAGACAGTCCCCCTGCCGACAGGGATTTCTGCGGCTTGACAATGTGGTTCTCAACAGCGTCAGAGGGGTTTGAGTGAAGGTTAGCTGGGCGTCGACCGATGGGTTGACCCTCCACCTGAAAAGGGGTCACAATGCCCCTGACTCCCCCTGTCCCATGTTATTGCTGTTCTTCTGCTGAAACAGCGGTTTAGTGCCGATGAAATAGGTTTTGGGAGCAATGTAGGGGCCCTGGACTTGTTTGGCTTTTCGGGTAGGAGTGAGTACCAACGGGCAGTGTGAGGGGGTGCCGCAAGCCAGTCCGGGGGGGGGAGCACTTGTGTAGTCAAGTCGGTCGGCCCCCGGGTGAGAGAGGGGGGCTGTGCTTCCCTGACCTTGGGGGCCCCCAGAGGGCAGCCTGAATGCCGCAAAATATGAATGTCGGCAGGCGGCTAGGCTGTGTGCTTGACAGTTCAGGGTTCTTTCATTCACATCCTGTGTGTTGGGGGTGCTTCATACATCCTGTATTTTATGGTGCTTTATACTTTGTTGTAGGGTTCAATCCTGTGTGTATGGTGCTTCATACATCTTGTAGTTGGGCTTTACATCCTCATGATGGGCTTATACTTTTTTGATGGGTTCATACATCTGTGCTTGGGCTTCATCATCTGTGTGTATGGTCTTTTACATCCCGTGGGTTATGGTGTTATACTTTTTGATGTATGGTGTTCATACATCCGCTGTATGGTGCTTATTTTTGTATGTAGGGTTTTTCATCATCTTGATGTATGGTGTTATACTCCTGTTTGTTGGTGCTTTACATTGTATGATGGTGCTTTTACTCCTGTATGATGGGCTTTTTACATCCCGTTGTTGGTGCTTAAACACCTGCATGTATGGTGCTTCATAATCTTGTATGTATGGTTCTTTATACATCTTGTATGTTGGGGCTTTTACATCCCGGTGTATGTGCTTCATAATTTGTTGCATTGTCTTTTACTCTGTATGTATGGTGTTCATACATTTTGTATGTATGGGGCTTCATACTTGTGATGGATGGGGGTTCATAAACCTGTATGTTGGTGTTCGCATCCTGGTGTATGGTGCTTTATACTCTGTACGTTGGTGCTTATAATCATGTATGTTGGTGCTTCATACATCCTGCATGTATGGGGCTTATACATCCTGTATGTTGGTGTTCATAAAACCCCGTTATTGGTGTTCATACTCCGATGTATGGTGCTTTACTCCGTGTGTATGGGGCTTCATACTCCTGTAGCTGTTGCTTATACATCCCGTATTATGGTGCTTCTACATCCTGCAGTTGGTGCTTTTTACTCCCGTTTGTAGGTTCTTCACATCTGTGTGTTGGTACTTCATACCCCTTTTGATGGTGTTCATACATCCTGTATGTTGGGCTTTTACATCCTGTGTGTTGGTGCTTTTATAATCTTGTATGTATAGTGCTTCATACATCCTGTATGTATGGGCCTTTTATACATCTGTTGTTTGGGCTTCATAATCTTGTATGTATGGGTTCTTCATCCCGCTTTATGGTGCTTATAATCCTGTATGATGGTCTTCATACATCTTGTATGTATGGGGCTTATGCATCTGTATGTTGGTGCTTTATACATCCTGCAAGTATGGGGCTTCTACATCCTGTTGTATGGGATTATACTCCCGTTTTGTATGGTGCTTCATCATCCTGTTTTGTATGGTGCTTTATACATCTGTTGTATGGTCTTCATACATCCGTATGTATGGTGCTTCATACACCTGCTGTATGGTGCTTAACAATTTTGGTGTATGGGCTTTTATACATCCCGTGGTATGGTGTTCATACATCCGGTGATGGTGTTCATACATCCCGTTGTGAATGGTGCTTCATACTCCCGTATGTTGATGTTCATACATCCCGTATGATGGTGCTTCATCTCCTGTGTGTTGGTGCTTCATACATCCTGTGTGTATGGTGCTTTCTTCTCCTGTATGTATGGTGCTTCATACATTTGTTGTATGGTGCTTCATACCCTGGTGTTGGTGCTTCACATCCTGTTGTGGTGGTCTTCATACTCTTGTATGTTGGTTTCTTATACATCCTGCATGCATGGTGTTCTAATCTTGTTGTATGGTTTCATACATCCTGTGTGTATGGGGCTTATACATCTTGTTGTTTGGTGCTTCATTCTTTCCCGTGTGTTTTTGGTGCTTCAAAAAATCCTGCATGTATGGTGCTTTACATTTGTATGTATGGGCTTCAAATCCTGCGTTGGTGCTTTTATCATTTGTTTGTTGGTGCTTTATAATCTTGTAGTATGGGGCTTATACATCCGTTTTTGGTGCTTCTTAATTTGTATGTATGGGCTTCATACATCCTGCATGTAGGTGCTTATACATCTTGGTATGTTGGTTTATACATTGTTGTTTTTGGGCTTCTACTCCTGTGTGTATGGTTTTTTTATATTCCTGTGTGTAGGTGTTATTCATCCTGGTGATGGGCTTCATTCATCCTGTTTTGGGAATGGTGCTTCAACTCCTGTATGTATGATGTTTCATACATCCTGTATGTATGGGGCTTCATAATCCTCATGTATGGTGCTTCACTCCTTTTTGTTGGTGCTTCATACATCCTGTATGTTGGTGATTTCTGCTCCCGTGTGTTGGTGCTTCTACTTGTGTTTGGTGCTTCATCTCATGTATGTATGGTGCTTCAACATCCCGATGTATGGTGCTTAATACATCCTGTTTTTATGGTGCTTCATACTCCTGTATAATGGTGCTTCATAATCCTGCATGTATGGGGCCCTCTCCTGGGTTTTATGGTGTTCAATTCCGTATGCATGGTGCTTATAAACCTGTATTTTGGTGCTTCTTTTTTCCTGCTTTTTGGTGCTTCATACTCCTGTATGTAGGTTTTAAAATCCGTGGTATGGTACTTCATTAATCCTGTTGCATGGTGCTTCATAATCCTGTATGTATGGTGCTTCAATCCTGTGTTTTATGGTGCTTCTACATCTTGTATGTATAGTGCTTCATACAAACCCGTATGTATGGTGCTTCTAAATCCTGTTGTATGGGGGTTTTATACATCTTGTATTTTTGGGGCTTTATTTTTCCTGCATGTTGGTGCTTCAAAACTCCTGTTGTTGGTGCTTCATACATCTTGTATGTTGGTGCTTTTGTCCTGTATGTTGGTGTCTTATACATCTGCAAGTTTTTGGGGCTTCATACTCCCGTATGTGGTGATTCATAAAACTGATGTTGGTGCTTCATCATCTGTATGTATGGTGCTTCATACATCCTGTATGTTGGGCTTATCTCCTGTATGTATGGTCCTAACCCGCTGTTGGTGCTTCACATCCCGTGTGATGGTGCTTCATACATCCTGGGTGTATGGTGCTTATCTTCCCGTGTGTTTGGGCTTCATAATCCCGGTGAATTTGGTGCTTCATACATCCTGTTGTTTTTTGCTTTTAATCCTGTTGTATGGGTTTATACATCCTGTGTGTTTGGGCTTCAAATCCCGGGGTTTTTGGTGCTTCATACATCCCGTATGATGGTTTCTTCTTACATTTGTATGTATGGTGTTCAAAATCCCGTGTGTATGGTGCTTCACATCCTGTGTGTAGGTGTTCAATTCTTGTTTGTATGGTCTTTTACATCCTGCATGCTGGTGCTTCATAAAATTTTTATGTTGGTGCTTTTATAATCCTGTGTGTATGGTGCTTCATACTTTTGTATGTAGGTGCTTATACATCCCGTGGTATGGTGCTTTTAAACATCCCCGGGGATGGTGTTTATACATCTTGTTGTAGGGTGCTTCTACATCCTGCTGTATGGTGCTTCAAATCTTTTTTGTATGGTTTCTTTATACATCTTGTATGTATGGTGCTTCTACATCCCGCATGTATGGTGCTTCTACTCTTTTTGTATGGTGCTTCTACATCTGCTGTATGGTGTTCAAACATTTGTTGTTGGTGCTTCTACACCTGTGTGTTGGTGCTTCAACATCCTGTGTGTATGGTTGTTTATTTTCCTGTGTGTATGGTGCTTATACATCCTGTGTGTATGGTGCTTCATACATCCCGTGTGAATGGTGCTTCATACATCCCGTTGTTGGCTTCATACATCCTGTATGTTGGTGCTTATACTCCCGCATGATGGTGTTCACATCCTGTTGTTTGGTGCTTTTTAATTCTTGTATGTATGGTGCTTCACTCCTGTGTGTATGGTTTTCTTCATACTCTGTATGTATGGTGTTATACATCCTGCAGTAGGTGCTTCATCTCTTGTTTATGGGGTTCATACATCCTGTATGTTGTTTCTTCAACATCCCGTGTGTATGGTGTTTATACATCTTTTGTATGGTGCTTTTATACTTTGTATGTATGGTGCTTTTCATCCTGTGTGTATGGTGCTTCATACATCTTGTATGTTGGTGCTTATAAACCGTATGTTGGTGCTTCATCATCCCTTTTTTATGGTCTTTTACATCCTGTGTGTATGGTGCTTCATAAAATCTTGTATATAGGTGCTTCTACATCCTGTGGTATGGTCTTATCTCTTGTTTATGGTGCTTCATCTCCCGTGTGTTGGTGCTTCATACCTTGTTGTAGGTGCTTCAAATCTTTTTATGTAGGGGCTTCATAATCCTTGGTTTGGTGCTTCATACATTTGTTGCATGGTGCTTTTACATCCTGTTTTTTTGGTGTTCATAAAACTGTTGCATGGTGCTTTATACACCTGTTTTTGTATGGTGCTTCATACATCCTGTATGTATGGTGCTTCTAATCCTGGGGGGTAAACATGGGGATATGTTTCCGGGATGTGTGGGCTGGAAACGGGGCATATAAATTTTCTGTTTTAGATGACCCTTCAAAGGCACCCGGAGTTTACCTGGGGGCGCTTTTGGGGGTCACCGCCCCCGCGGAAGGTCTCGCCGGCCTCCCCGTTGCTGGCCTTATTTAATCAAGCGTTATACTCGCCGTCCGCAGTCCAAATAGGCATCACAGCTCGGTTGATCAGGAATGTTTTGTGGGGGTCTGTCTAGTTCCCCCCGGAAGACAACAGGTGTTTTTGCTGATCCTTCCCCTTTTAATGGAGGGAGGGCAGTATGTCTTGGTCCTTTCACTTGAGTTTTCTCTCTTAAATTGCTCTCCTTCTTTTCATTAGGGTTCTTGCACCCTTGATAAAAAAGACAATGTGCAAATTGGGTATCTTTTACTCACGAAATCGTAATGACACATTGCAAAAAAACCTACCAGGGGCCCGGGTAGAACCCGCGTTCGAGAGTTCAAAAAACTCCAGACGTCGCGTTAGCCACTGGTAGTGGCTAAGCGACGGTCTGGAGTTTTTTGGGTCTCTGATCCCGGGTTTATCCCCACCCGTTTATGGGTTTGGTATCTTTAATGGGGAAACGTTTCCCCACACAGTGGTTCATCAGCCAAAAAAGGAGATAAAGAACAGGAGGGTTCTTCACTTTTCCCCTTTGTAGGACTTAAAGCACGTGTGGCGAAACGTTTCTCATTAAAGATCCCAAAGGTTGCACTGTGTCTAATTTATAAAATTGTCGGTTCTCTGAAACCATTTTCTACATCTTACCCCATTCCCAAGCCTTTTGCGTTAATTTGTAGAAATTTCAGTGCCCAGGTTTGGTCCCACTTCGATTTATTTTCCCAGGTGTGATTTGAGATCCTTCTCGTTACGTTCTAAGGGTCAGTTCTAGGGACTTCAAGCAGCCAGAAATTTTGGGTGCTTGATTGTGTTCATAGAGCTGTGAAGTTACTTTTTCATTTTTCCCGTTAAAACAATTTCATGCCTTGCGGGGCCGTTAGTAACACGCAATACTCCGCCTTGAGACAACGACTTAAAAACAGTGCCCCCATTGATTGGGGATTCTTATTTTGGGAAATTTCGTACCCAAATATCATTTTTTGCAAGTGTAAAAACTTTGTGTTCTGTTTTTGGGATTTTCTGACTTATCATTTCCCGGGTCTCATATTTATTTGCGTTTTCTATCGAGTGGTTTGTGTTGGTCTTGTCTTTTTTTTTATTTTTTTTTTTCTCCAGTTTTCCGGGGCGTAACGAAATTTGCCTCATTAAACTCATATTGTTTCAGGGGCCCCGGGGAAGATTGGTTATTAGGTTAGGGGCTCTCGTGTTTTAGGAGGCCTTTTCTATAGATTCTAGTATCGTCTGAAAGGATGATACAGGTTTTGATTGATGTACTGTTATGTCAAAAATTTGAGAATGGAAAAAAAAAGTGGGGCGAATGTCGTGCTTTGGGGGACAAAAATTTTTATTTGCAGCCTCTGATTTCACTCTTTTTTTGTTACTTTTTGGGGTTTTTTTGGGGAAATTTAAAAAAAAATTAATTGCCCCCTTTCCCCAGTTTTCCCTTTTTGCACGCATTTTGTAAGTAATTTTTATGGTGTGCTTTCAAAGGCTTTTACAATAAGCTTGTATACTTTTGCATTTCGTTTTTTTCAAGAGATCCAAGACCAAGCGTAATGGTCCAGCATTTGCAAAAAGGCGGGCAAGTTTGAACCCTGTTGACCGGGTTTGTGAAATTCCATGTGACTGGCAATTTTGCTTATAAAACCTTTCAAAAATTTTGGGAAAAATTTAAAAGAAAGAAGGAACCCTTGTACAGGCCTCGGCCCCCTGCGGGCAGGCCCAAGTCTCCTCCGGTTTAAAGCCTGCCCCAACCTAGTCAGGTCGGTCACTTTCCCCCTTGGGGAAAGGGAAACACGGCTCGCCTATTGAAAAGTATAGGTCCAACTTACCCACTCACTATTTTTCTAACCTTTTTTTAAAAAAACTACCTTTTTGGGGGGATGTTACTAGTATCCGTCAAAATTTTTTTTTTTCCTCCCACCTTTGGGGATGGGGTAATTCGTTTTTTTTTTAATGACGCGGGACGACCCCAGTGTCCAACTTTCTCTTTAAAAAATTTTTAGGGCACCGTCTAAAGTTCCCGATGTAAAATTTTTGAGAAGTGTGGAGAAAGGGTATTGCGGTATGTTTTTTTTTTTCTTGACAAAGAGTTTGTTGGGTAGCAAAAAGCTATGAAATTTTTGTGGGAATGTTTCGAATACTTGATACATGTTTTGGCAAAAATTTGATCAATGGCGTTCCGATGTCAAACCTCCAGAAATGTATGGTGCTTGGTTGCTATAACGGATAGTGACAGTTTAATAAGTCTCACCCCAAAAACATGAGAGAAAAACGTGATGTAAATATGTTCTTAGTATTTGTTTTTCATATAATGTCGTTTTAAAGACGATAGACTGAACACACGGCCCCAGAATGAGGGATGATTACATTGACCCCTCACTTCCCCCGTTCTTCTCTGTATGGACAAAAGAAGTTGGCGGGGAGGAAACCTTTCGACAATAAGATTCCTAATGTTGCACGTGTCCTTCTTCATCAACAAAAGGGATCATGTAAGGGAAATCTTTATGTCAGTCACTGAGCTTATACTCAAAGCTCTTTCCTTGGTAAGACAACCCACTGGAGTCCAAGGCATCTCCCCCCTGTTTTGGGTTTATCCCAGTAAAACGCGTGCGGGACTAAACTCCAGGGGCCGAAATCACCAGGGAGATATCACCGTGGCAGTTTATCCGTGGCAACATCCCAGTGGCAGAATCATCGCGTAAAATTTTTTTAAATAGATGTGACGTGTGGCCCCCCACCTCAGGTGTAATCGTCACCCAAATGAAAGGGGGAAATCCCCACCCCCTTGGGTAGGAAAAGCGTAGGTAATTTCGGGTGTGTAGGGAGCGGTGTTTGTTTTTACGGGGCGAGGATCACAACCCTCCCTCACTCCCTCTTTAAATGCCCAAACGAGGAGTTAGGGGCCCTTAGGGTGGCGTCCCTAGTGGCATCCTCTCGTTCCGTCGTCCTTCTTCCGGTTTCACTTTCCTTTCTCTCTCTATCCTTTCTCTTGATCTTCTTCCCCCTTTTTCTTCCTTCATCCCCTGGGATGGAATTTTAACAGAAAAAAACACCTGTTTTCGTATTTTTTTTTTTTTAGTTTTTTTTAAGCTTTTAGAATTTTTTATTTTCCCCCAAAATTAAGAAATTTTTGAAAAAAAAGTAATTTATAGAGTTAAAATGTTAATCTTTGGATTGTAATAAACTTTTTTTTTTTTGTATGTAACGGCGCAACACATGTTGAGTCTATATCACATGTGTTTGTCCCCTTTTTTGTCTCACGACCCGTTAATCACAAGACCTGTTATCACACGGGCCTGTCTTTTCGCACGCACGCACACACACACCAACACAACCCCAACACCACCACACACACCAACACACACCCCACACACAACCCACACACACACACACACACAAACACAAACAAAAAACCAAAACTCACAACCAAGAAAGAGCAGGGTGGTGTGCCCTTAACCCAATCTTTAACATATTTTTGAAAATGGGCAATACCCGACGTATGGAAGGCGGCAAAAAGTAGTTCCCCTTTTTAAGAAAGGGGACAGAAAAGAGGCACTAAAAATATAGACCCCGTGTCATGACGTGTATAGTATGTAAAATCTGGAGAAAATTATAGGGGAGAGTGGTGGAGACCTGGAAGGAACAAGATTTAAACGCAACCACACAGATTCATGGAACCCAAAACCCTGTGTCACAGCCCCCTTTTGGGGTTTTGTGGAAAGTAAACAGAATAAGAAAAAAGAGAAGGGGGGGGGGTTGATTGCCTTTTCGATGCAAGAAGGCCTTCGAAAACCCTTCCTCACAAGAGATTAGTGCAGAAACTAGAGGATCAGGCGCGTATAAAAGGAAAGGGGACCAATGGTCAGGGATACCCGACAGGGAGGCAACAAGGTCATGGTACGTGATGAGGTAAAAACAGTGGGCACCCATGAAGAGCGGGGTTTTTCCCGGGGCGGTCCTGGACCCGTGCTATTTTTGGTTTGTGAATGACTGATGGAAGGGTAGACTCAAGGTGTCCCCGTTCGCAGTGTGTGAAGTTAATGAGGAGATTAAATCAGATGAGGTTTAGGCAGGACTTCAAAGGCCTGACAAATGGACACCCGGTCCGAACGGCTTCTCGAATTTAACCCCGCCAAAAGCAAAGTCAGGAAGATGGGGGGGGGCAAAAAAGACCCCGAAAGGTTAGGTAGGTGGCAAAAATGCGAACCTCACTCAAGGAGAAAAATTTTTTGGGGTGGATAACCGAGCACGTCTCTGGGAAGCAAACTCAACCGTAACTATTTAGCTTGGGGCTGGCAAACTTTAGAATAGGTTCCGCCCTCCTTAGTAAGGAAACGTTCCCAAGACACTGTCCCGTGTACGTAGGCCCTACTGGAGTAAGCAGCACCCGTTTGGAAACCCCCATCTGGTCAAACACGTTAAAAAATTAGGAAAGTGCAAAAGGGGTTTTTGACAAGCTGGTTCCCGAGTTAAAGGGGAATGTCTATGAAGAAAGGTGGGAAATCGGCCCCGCGACACTGGGGACAGGATGGATAGGGGGGACTGATAACGAAACAAAATACTGGGGGAAAAGACAAGGTGGACAGAGACAAAATGTTTGAGAGGGGAAAAAAGAAACAAAAGGGGTCACAATGGAAGTTTAAGACTCAGATGAGCCAAGGGATGTTAGGAAGCATTTCTTTAGTATAGAGTGGTCAGGAAATGGAACAGTCTGGCGGGGCGTTTTAGTGGAGGCAGGAAACCATCATAGCTTTAAGACGAGGTTGATAAAGTCATGGAGAGGAGAGGACTAGCGGTTCGGTGAAAAGGGGGGGGGCCGGAGCTGGTTCGACCCCTGCAACTACAATTAGGTGGTACACACACACACACAAAACCCCCAACACATCTGGATCGACCCCGAAACCTCAACTAGGTGGTAAACCACACACCACACTACGTGAGCCCAGTGCAAGACCCCTTTATCTGTTTCAACGTCAGGTGTCCTCTATGCACAAAATTTTCTATAAAAGTGAACCCCGGGAGCTATCGATCCTAGGGTCACTGAGACGTCTCCTTAACATACCAGTAGGGACTTTTAAAGCCTGAAAATTTAGATTTTAAAAAATTCTCGCTTATACACAATGAGAGATGTTCGCCTTCCGGGGTACTACGCTGATGATATAACCTTCGGTGGTATACACTGAAAAGTATACATCTCGGGTTACTCTGAGAAATGAAAATTCGGTGTTTAAGTCTCTGGTGAACGTCAAATTCACACGTTTGAGGTCCTGGGAGGGCAGGGGGGCTGCCACATAAATGTGAAGATATTTCTACCAATATTTTTGTGTACCGGTTAGGTAAACCAGACACATATACAACAAATGAGACATTTAATTGTGGCTATGTTTCCCTCATTAGGGGCTCTAGCTTCTGGTGATCCAAAGCTTTGTGCTAATGTATCTTACTTAAAGAAACGTTTTTTTTTTTTTTACCGTATTTTATGGGTACCAGTCTCCCAGTGTTACTGACAAATTTTGAGTATTCCAAGCGTGACGCGCTATGGAAATGAGACTAATGCTATGGGTAATTCCAAACTTAGTCTCCAGCCTATTTATATATTTATTTAAAAAATGACTGGGAAGAATTTAAAGCTCCTGAACCCCTTAAAGTGATGAACTGCAACTCTTGGGGCTCTTAAGAGTGTTGGTAAAGAATTTCCGTCCCTTTTAAAGCGCTGGGCTATAGGTGACATGTCTTTTGTGTGTATGTGTTTCTGTTAAACAAAAGCTCTTGTACCTGTTGAGAAGATTGATCTTTACCTCCTGGTCTTGTTGGATGTCTCGAGTTACAGATGCCTAGATCTTGGAGTGCCCAGTTCCCAATTTTCTCTTCCATTTGAGAATTTCGAGTACGGTCAAAACCCTACCCCGGCCGGGATTGAACCCGCGGTCATGAGTTTATGACCGCGGGTTCAATCCGGCCGGGGGTATGGTTTGTTTGCAATCGTGTCATTACGATTTCTTAAGTCGGGTTCGAGTCGTTGCTGTCTTGCTGCGAGATTGTTGTATTGTAAGCGCCCGAAACACTAGTCTTTATTATTAAACCCAAGTGCACCCAAAATGTGTGGTTACCTTAATCAAAGTGATATTTTTACAGGGCCAAATTACCAGTTAATTATATTTATTGTCATAAGAATGACTTCTCATAACTCCATCGCACAAGAGGATTTCCTGTTTTACATAATCACATACGACGGTATTATGCATATCCATCACATAGGATGGTTTGCTGTCATATTCCCTCACATAGGATAGTTTGCTGTCATATTCCATCACATAGGATAGTTTGCTGTCATATTCCATCACATAGGATGGTTTGCTGTCATTTTTCCATCACATAGGATGGTTTGCTGTCATTTTCCATCACATAGGATGGTTTGCTGTCTTTTCCATCTAAAAAATAAGTTATATAATTCAAGCAGGGAAATCTGTCAGCCTAAGCTGAGGTGACTTCCTAGGGCGATGGGGATGTTGTCAAGTAATCCATTCTAGATTAGCAGCTATGTCATTTTTTAGAGTTTTACTTCCAGTACAGAATTAAAAAGAATTTTGAGGTTTACCTTAGGACTTTGGGAAATGAGTCCTTATTCTTTCTGATATGTCAGTTTGCTTACGGTTTTGTTCCGTGGCGTCATGGTGCTAGTGTGGTTGCTTTCATGTCCGCTCCAAAAAACAAATGGTTAAACAAAGGCACTTGTGAAAAAGTATTTTGGCCAACTTTCGCTCGCGACTCGAGGAAAGCTCGCCTGCGAGCGAAACATTGTTAAGTGTCTTTGTCCTGACATACCTGACGGCATGTTTTTGTCACCCCCTCGGGGCAAAACAAACATGTTAGAGGTGAAGGCGGAAGGTGGTGGGATCATCGTTGACAAATATTTATAAGGATTCACTTAATGAGCTACAGGCACGTACACTTAAGTTTTGAGAGGGGTTATGAAAGGGGTTACGAGAGGGTTTATAAAAAGGGGGGTAAGACTTTAGAGAAGTAGCGTGAATCTATGAGGGGAGTGGAGAGAGAGAAGGTATGGAAATAAATGGTATAAAATACCCCACAATGGAAATATAACACATTGCAGTTAATGTGATCCTTTATTGACATCTTTGGTGTCACCGGGGCGGCATTTTTGGTGTCACTTCCATGAAATTCAAGGACGAGGGGTTGTGGGGAAGTTAACTCCAGTTACGTCACTACTGCATGACCAGTTAGCCACTACTGCATGACCAGTTACGTCACTACTACATGACCAGTTACGTCACTACTGCATGACCAGTTACGTCATTACTGCATGACCGTTACGTCACTACTGAAATGACCAGTTACGCCACTACTGCATGACCAGTTACGTCACTACTACATGACCAGTTACGTCACTACTGCATGACCAGTTACGTCTTTAAACTGCATGACCAGTTACGTCACTACTGCATGACCAGTTACGCCACTACTGCATGCCCAGTTACGTCACTACTGCATGCCCAGTTACGTCACTACTGCATGACCAGTTACGCCACTACTGCATGACCATTTTACGTCACAAACTGCATGACCAGTTAGTCACTACTGCACGCCCAGTTACGAAACTACTGCTGACCAGTTACGTCACTACTGCATGACCAGTTACGTCACTATTGCATGACCAGTTACGTCACTACTGCATGACCAGTTACGTCACTATTGCATGACAGTTACCCCATTTACTGCATGACCAATTTTACGTCACTATTGCTGACCAGTTACGAAAACTACTTGCATGACCAGTTACGTCACTACTGCACGACCAGTTACGTCACTACTGCACGACCAGTTACGTCACTACTGCACGACCAGTTACGTCACTACTGCACGACCAGTTACGTCACTACTGCACGACCAGTTACGTCATACTGCACGACCATTTTACGTCACTACTGCACGACCAGTTACGTCACTAACTGCACGACCAGTTACGCACTACTGCACGACCAGTGACTAATTTTAAAACAATGAGAACGTTTAAGGGGCCCTAAACTGAACAGAGAATACTTCTCAACTTTATTAATGATAAGATAAATAATGTAGTAATATTGAGGAAAAAAACTCAAATACCATTTGAGTACACCAACAGATCCTACATTTATTCATCGTCAACAATGAAAAAAAAAAATGAAAAATATGAAACACTTTGGAATATCAGAGAGATACTAATTCCAATTTGACCTTGAGTACAGGTAACATCTGAGTGAATCTGATCTTACATTTTCTTACCTTCGATTATGCAAAATCATCTTTACATTATCAAAAATCAATGATTTTCCCTATATAAACTTATTTATACTTCGTTAATATATAATAGGTTTAATGAAACGAGGATTCTTCTCTTATATTGGTGCAGCACTGTTTTGCTCATTGTGTCACCTTCTTTAGAGGCTCTATAGTGTAAACCCCTAAATAGTGTCCCCCGGGGCGGCCCCCCCGCACCCCGCCCCCAATCCCCCCTGCCGCCCCGCCCCTCTTACGACGCCCCTGCATATGTGTTTATATTTCCAGAGGGAAGGTATAACAGAGGGGGTGGGGAGAGGGATTGTATAACTGAGAGGGGGTGAAGAGGGGGAAAAGGTATAACAGAGGGGGTGGGGGGGAGGGATTGTATAACTGAGAGGGGGTGGAGAGGGGAAGGTATAACAGAGGGGGTGGGGAGAGGGGTTTGTATAACGAGAGGGGTGGAGAGAGGGAAGGTATAACAGAGGGGGTGGGGAGACGGATTGTTAACTGAGAGGGGGTGGGGAGAGGGAAGGTATAACAGAGGGGGTGGGAGACGGATTGTATAACTGAGAGGGGTGGAGAGAGGGAAGGTTAACAGAGGGGGTGGGAGACGGATTGTATAATGAGAGGGGTGGAGAGGGGAAGGTATAACAGAGGGGGGGGGGAGACGGATTGTATAACTGAGAGGGGTGGAGAGGGGGAAAAGGGTTTATAAACAGAGGGGGTGGGGAGACGGATTGTTTTAACTGAGGGGGGTTTGGAGAGAGGGAAGGTATAACAGAGGGGGTGGGGGAGACGGATTGTATAACTGAGAGGGGTGGAGAGAGGGAAGGTATAACAGAGGGGGTGGGGAAAACGGATTGTATAACTGAGAGGGGGTGGGGAGAGGGAAGACTTTCCCTGATGTTTTTTATAATGAAGATTTAAAAACCGTATGGGTCAGTGAGCACAAAGAGTGGTGGTGCTCTGCCGGTGAACCCAGGCCAGGATGTTGGTGAAACACAATGATATCTAAAGAGCGAAGAGAAGAAAGTTGTGACAAGGAACAGATATTATTGACTCCGAAATCGTAATGACACGATTGCAAACAAACCATACCACGGGCGGGGATAGAACCGCCGATCAGAGAGTCTCAAAACTCCAGACCGTTGCGTTAGCCACTGGACCAGCTAGCCACAATAAGATTCGTCCACTAGGTTTTATTTCTACACCATAGGAAGGTTAGCATTGGCTAATGGAGTTTTGAGACTCAGATCGCGGGTTTATCCCGCCCTTGGTATGGTTTGTTTTCAGATGTTATTACTTTTATTTCATGAGAAAGCGGTAAAAACTGTAAGGATCATGCAGTGTTTTGAAAAGGGGTAACTACGTTTAGAAAGGGATAACTACGTTTAGAAAGGGTAAACTAAGAATAACTGCGGTATATATATATATATATTATATATATATAAAATATATATATTATATATTATATATATTTTATATATATACTCACCTAATTGTGGTTGCAGGGGTCGAGACTCAGCTCCCGGCCCCGCCTCTTCACCGAGTGCTACTAGGTCCTTCCCCTCCCTGCTCCATGAGTTTATCATACTCATCTTAAAGCTATGTATGGTTCCTGCCTCCACTACGTCACTTGTTAGGCTATTCTACTTCCTGACTACTCTTGACTATAGAAATACTTCCTAACATCCCTTTGACTCTCTGGGTCTTCAACTTCCAATTGTGACCCCTTGTTTCTGTGTCCCCTCTTTCGAACATGCTGTCTCTGTCCCTTGCCCATTCCACGCAGTATTTTGTATGTCGTTATCATGTCTCCCCTAACTTCCTGTCCCTCCAGTGTCCCTCAGTCCGATTTCCCGTAACCTTTCTTCATAGGACATTCCCCTTAGCTCTGGAAACTAACCTTGTCGCAAACCTTTGCACTTTCTCTAATTTCTTGACGTGCTTGATCAAGTGTGGGTTCCAAACAGGTGCTGCTTACTCCAGTAGAGCCTAAACGTACACGGTGTACAGTGTCTTAAAAGATTCCTTACTAAGGTATCGCAACACTGTTCTCAGGTTTGCCAGGCGCCCATATGCTGCAGCAGTTATCTGGTTGATGTGTGCTTCCGGAGATGTGCTCGGTGTTATAATCACGCCAAGATCTTTCTCCTGAGTGAGGTTTGCAATCTTTGGCCACCTAGCCTATACTCCGAATGCGGTCTTCTTTACCCTTTCCCCCGATCTTCATGACTTTGCATTTGACGGGGATAAATTCGAGAAGCCAGTTGCTGGAACCAGTGTCCAGTCTGTCCAGGTCTCTTTGAAGTCCTGCCTGATCCTCATCTGATTTAATTCTTCTCATTAACTTCATATCATCTGCGAACAGGGACACTTCTGAATTAACCTTCCATCTTTGTCATTCATAAAACCAAAAATAGCACTGGTCCTAGGACCGACCCTGTGGGACCCCGCTCGTCAAGGTGCCCATTGTGATACCTCATCACGTACCATGACTCGTTGTTGCCTCCCTGTCTGGTATCTCTGATCCATTGCAGTGCCTTTCCTGTTATCGCGCCTGATCCTCTAGCTTCTGCACTAATCTCTTGTGGGGAACTGTGTCAAAGGCCTTCTTGCGTCCAAAAAGATGCAATCAACCTCCCCCTCTCTCATGTCTTACTTCTTTTACTTTATCATAAAACTCCAGAAGGTTTGTGACACAGGATTTGCCTTCCATAAATCCGTGCTGGTTGGCATTTATACTCTTGTTCCTTTCCAAGTGCCCCAAACCACTCTTCCTGATAATCTCCATGACTTTGCATACTATACACGTCAGTGACCTGGTCTATAGTTAGTGCCTCTTTTCTGTCTCCTTTTTTAAAAATGGGAACCACATTTGCTGTCTTCCATACCTCAGGTAGTTGCCCAGTTTCAAGGGATGTGTTGAAGATTGCGGTTAGCGGCACACACACAGCATATCCCCCTCCCTTTAAGGACCCACGGGGAGATGTTGTCCGGCCCCATTGCCTTTGGTAGAACAAAGGCACTTTTTAAGACATATCTGGCCAACTTTTCGCTCACGACTCAGAAAGCTCGCCGATATGCGAAACATTATTAAGTGTCTTTGTCCTGACATACCTGACACACAACAAAATGCAAGGAGGCAGAGGTTTAGGTTTGTTCCCAAGGAACAGAAATAATGGGAAGACCAGAATGAGGCCTTTGGTTCACCCAAAGGTGTAGGGAGGAAACACTAGGTGTACTAGAGAATAGAAAAGGTACAGAAGACAAAGGACCCAGGAAATAAAGAGATCAGCTGAAGAACCCGAAACATATGCACAGATAAAAAGGGAGGCTTAACGACAATACGAAAATGACATGCATCGAAAGTCAAGTTCTGATCTGAAGCTGGTGTATAGCCACATTAGGAGGAAAACAACAGTCAAAGGACCAGGTATTCAGACTATGGAAGGATGAGGGGGAGTTTAAAAAAAAAACGACCAAGAGGTATGTGAGGAGCCTCAACACGAGATTCAAAGAGATATTTACAGGGGAAAAATGGTAGGACTCCAGGAAATCAGAACAGGGAGGTACACCAACAAGTGCTGGATGAGGTACACATAACCGAGGAGGTGGTGAAGAATCTGCTATGTGAACTTGACCCTCAAAGGCGGTGGGACCAGACAAACATGCAGTCCATAGGTCCTTAGAGAGGGAACAGAATGCTGTGTGTCCCACTAAAAAAGATCTCCATGCATCCATTGAAACTGGGCAACTCCCTGAGGTATGGAAGATGGCAAATGTAATCCCAATTTTTAAAAAAAGGAGACAGACATGAGGCTTTTAAACTACAGACCTGTGTCACAAACGTGTTAGTACGCAGTCATGGAGAAGATCATCAGGGGGAGAGTGGTGGAACACCTTGAAAGAAACAAGTGTATAATCGACAACCAGCACAGTTTCGGGGAAGGAAAATCCTGTGTCACAAACCTACTGGAGTTTTATGACAAAGTGACAGACGTAAGACCAGAGAGAGAGGGGTGGATAGACTGCATTTTCTTGGACTGCAAGAAGGCCTTCGACACAGTTCCTCACAAGAGGTTAATTCAAAAGCTAGAGGATCAGGCACAAAATAACAGGAAAGGCACCGCAATGGATCAGAGAATATCTGACAGGGAGGCAACAACGAGTCATGATATGTGACGAGGTGTCAGAGTGGGCGCCTGGACAAGCGGGGTTCCACAGGGGTCAGTCCTAGACCTGTGCTGTTTTTGGTATATGTGAATGACATAACGGAAGGGATAGACTCAGAAGTGCCCTTGTTTGCAGATGATGTGAAGTTAATGGGAGAATCAAATCGGTCGAGGATCAGGCAGGACTACAAAGAGACTGGACAGGCTACAAGCCTGGTCCAGCAACTGGCTCCTTGAATTAACCCTGCAAATGCAAAGTCATGAAAATCGGCGAAGGGCAAAGAAGACCGCAGACACAGTATAGTCTAGGTGGCCAAAGACTGCAAACCTCACTCAAGTAAAGATAACTGCTGCAGCGTACGGGCGTCTGGCAAACTAAGGATAGCGTTCCCATACCTCGTAAGGAATCGTTCAAGACTGTACACCATTTACGTCAGGCCCATACTGGAGTATGAGCACCAGTTTGGAATCCCACCTGGTCAAGCATGTCAAGAAAAATTTGAGAAAGTGCAAAGGTTTGCAACAAGACTAGTCCCAGAGCCCAAAGGGGAATGTCCTACGAAGAAAAGTTGAGGGAAATTGGCCCTGACGACACTGGAGGACGGAGGGTCAGGGGAGACATGATAACGACATATAGAATACTGCGTGGAATAGACAAGGTGGACAAAGACAGGATGTTCCAGAGATGGGGCACAAAAAGGGTCACAATTGGAAATTAAAGACTCAGATGAGTCAAAGGGGTATTAAGAAGTATTTCTTCAGCCATAGAGGGTTTTCAGCAGTGGAATAGCCCAGAAGGGACGTAGTGGAGGCGGGAACCATACATAGTTTTAAGACGAGGTTTGATAAAGCTCGTGGAACAGGGAGAGAGAGGAGCGGACCCAGCAGCATTCAGTGAAGAGGCGGGGCCAGGACCTATGACTCGACCCCGCAGCACAAATAGGTGAGTGCACGCACACACCACGCACATATGGGTCAGCTGCATGAGTGATTCTTGTAGGAAACGCTGGCCCCAAGTGGTAAGGCAATGCGTACATTGTGCTGTTTTCTGGAGGCGGTATAAGGTTCGTAGGGTCGAGTCCTGGGCCCGCCGCAGTTTGGTTAATGATTTAAAATCACTTGTTTCGTGATTTCATTGCTCTCTTTCTCTCTCATTTATATATATAATATATATATTATATATAATATAATATATATATTTATATATATATATATATATATATATATTATATATATAAGAGAGAGCAATGAAATCACGAAAAAAGTTATTTTAAATCATTAACCAAACCAAAACTCTAACCCAAACCAAACTCTAATTTCTTGACGTGCTTGACCAGGTGTGCATTCCATAATATATATTATAATATATTATATATATATATATATTATTATATATAAATATATATATATATATATAATAATATATATTATATATATATATATGGCCCTCCCCCCACCGAGGCAGGGTGACCCAAAGAGAAAGAAAACCCCAAAAAGAAAAATACTTTCATTATCATTAACATTTCACCTCATACAAATTTTCCTGTTTTTTGTAGAGGTGCCAGAAAACAACAGTTTAGAAGTATTACGTATAAAAAAAACACAAATATCTCTCCAAAATGCCAAAATCAAAACCCCTCCTTTTTGAGTGCAGGGGATTGTACT
>NW_026506998.1:0-29137 GCF_026875155.1 Cherax quadricarinatus | reverse complement strand
TTCCGGGGTTTCCCAGGAGCCACCTGGGACCCCACGTGCCCCCCCTTCCCCACTACCCCCACCCCCAACCTTCAACCCCCCCCCCCGGGGTTTCCGTGGTTCCAGGAGTTCACCTTCGAAGGCCCCAGGTGTCCCCCTTCCCACCCCCCCCACCCCCCAACCTTTAAACCCCCCCCCCCCGGGTCCGTGGTTCCATGAGTTCACCTTGCAAAGGCCGGTGCTCCCCCTTCTCCACTTCCCCCACCCCAACCTTGCACCCCCCCCCCGGTCCGGGGTTTTCCAGGTTCACCGTCACGGCCGGGCTCCCCCTTTCCCCGACTTCCCCACACCCCAACTTTGCACCACCCCCGGGCCCGTGGTTCCGGGAGTTCCCTGTGCAAAGGGCCAGTCCCCCCCTTCCCCCTTTCCCCCACCCCCCAACCTTCCACCCCCCCGGCCGTGGTTCCGGGAGTTCACCTTGCGAAGGCCAGGTGTTTCCCCCCTTCCCCACTTCCCCCACCCCCAACCTCCACCCCCCCCCCCGGGTCCGTGGTTTCGGGAGTTCACCTGGGGCGAAGGCCGGTGCCCCCCCTTCCCCCATTCCCCCACCCCCAACACCCCAATTGCCAACCCCCCCCCCCGGGTCCGTGGTTTCCCAGGAGTTCACCTGTGCGAAGGCCAGGGCTCCCCCTTTCCCCACTACCCCCCCCCCCCAACCCCCTTCCCCCCCCCCGGGTCCGGGGTTCCAGGAGTTCACCTGGGGGCGAAGGCCAGGTGCTCCCCTTCCCCACTTTCCCCCCCCACCCCAACCTTGATCCCCCCCCGGGTCCGCGTGTCCAGAGTCCATTGTCCCCCTTTCAGATATTCTCCCTTCCCCCTTCCCCAAGGTTCCTCGCCTTTCCCCAGGTCCAGTGTCCAGGAATCCATCCGTGGGCCCCCGGATGTCTCCCCCTTCCTCATTTCCCTTTAGGATATTTTCCCATTCACCCTTTTCCCCAGGTTTTTACCCCAAAAGTCAGCTCAGCCAGCCCCCTGATCTGCCAGAGAGAACGGGGCCTTTGTTTAGTGGTCTACGGTAGAGACTGCCCGGTGGGGCAATTACGGGGGAAACACACAGGAAACTGCGTCCTGTAGTTACACCCCCAAAGAAGTCTAAACGAGGTCAGCCAACGCACCCAAGCACGTCCAGTTCGCCCACCAAGGGCCCTGCCACCGTGAAATTGGGGTTCATTTATATTACAAAATTATAAATATTAAATTAAGTTTTTTTTTTGTGCTTAATAACAGCTTAAGTGCATTTGTGAATGTTTGTTGAAAAAAAACGTAATAAGTTTTAAACTTCTGTTTTTATTTTTATTTTTTATGAATTTAAAAAACGATCAGTTACAAGCCCCCGTCAAAAGTTAATAAGCATTTTATCTGACTTTTTTGGGTTTATCCGGGGTAATTTACATATTTGTTTAAAATTTTGAAAAATTTTGTAAGTGTTTTTTACATGACTTGACCTAAGTAAACTTACTTACTTACACATACACTTGTTTTTTTTCCCATTTGAACATTTACGTAACAAGCTTGTTGGTTTCCCATCATTCAACACTCGTAAAACGGCACATGAGCACACACACACACACAACACACAACACACACACACACACACACACCACACACACACACACACACACCACACACACACACACCACACCACACACACACACACACGTACCATATACAACAGGCCTAGGTCTAATCGACATGTGCCTAGGCAAAATGGTAAATAACACACCACCACACACCCCACACCACACACACACACACAACCCCAGTCAACCCAAAAACTCTAAATCAAAACACCCATGCCAATTTCCCAAAGCCCCCCCCCCACTACATTACAAACTTTACCCCACACAACAACCCAAGTTCCTTACAAGGTCTCCCCCCCCAACCCCCAAAATACTCCCCGACCACAGTCTTTGAAAAGAAGTTGAAGGTGTGGTTACAAATGCAGATGGAAAAAAAAAACAAGTATGAGGAGTGGCACGAAAGAAAAAGAGACACCCAGACATAATAGCACTCACATCAAACTCACCAAATAATAACAGATTTAATCTTTTCCCTCCGGAATCAATCTTCAGAAAGACGAGGGGGGAAGGGGAGGAGGAGTTTTTCACTGCTCATTTAAAAACCCGTGGGGTTTTTTAAAAATGGAAGGGGTCGATGGCATGGGCGAAAGGGGCTACTTAGTAGGAAAAACCAGTTGGGGGCATAAGGGGTAATTCAGAATGTACAACCCCCCACAGAACGCAGGAGCCAAGAGAAGAATACGATGAAGCAACAGAGAAAAGATCAACACACTACCCAGGGGGCCAGGGGAGCACACTGGGGGGAGCAATTACTGTTTATGGGGGATTTCAACACAAGGAGATTGACTGGGAAAAAGTGTCTTAATCTACATGTGCCTAGGACAAATGGTAATAACACACACACACAACACACACACTACACACACACACACCACATACGTACTCTTTACACAGGCCTAGTCGTCTAATTGACATGTGCCTAGACAAAATGGTAACTAACACACCACACCACAACACACCACACACACACACACACACATCACAACACACAACCACACTGTATAAAACACCACTTACTGCACTCTTACGCTAATATGTAATGAATCACAAATACACACACACACACACACACACACACACACACACGTAGTACACAAATTTGTATCCGTACTATTATGCACTCTAACTCACCACGGTTGTTAAAATTATGTTGTCTTTTTAACATAAAATCGAAAACTTGGAAGTAGAAAAACAATCAGTCTACCTAATGTTGGGTTAAATCAGAAACTTTATATATTCAATATTGTGTTGAAGAATGTTGGTTTTCGGTTTATTTTAAGACATCCATTATGAAAGGTATGTGAAAAGTTACTAGTTTTTTAGACACTTGTGGGTCAGGTAAAGTTACTAGTTTTAGACACTTGTGGGGTCAGGTAAAGTTACTAGTTTTAGACACTTGTGGAGGTCAGGTAAAGTTGCTAGTTTTAGACCACTTGTGGGTCAGGTAAAGTTTGCTAAGTTTTAGGACACTTGTGGGTAGGTTAAAGTTGCTAGTTTTAGACCATTGTGGGTCAGGTAAAGTTGCTAGTTTTTAGACACTTGTGGTCAGGTAAAGTTACTAGTTTTAGGCACTGTGGGTAGGATTTAAAGTTACTAGTTTTAGAATACTTGTGGTCGGGTAAAGTTACTAGTTTGAGACACTTGTGGTGTCAGGTAAGTTGCTAGTTTTCGAACTTGTGGGTCAGAGTAAAGTACTAGTTTGAGACACTTGTGGCTCATGTTAAAGTTGCTAGTTTGGAGACATCTTGTGGTCAGGTAAAGTTACTAGTTTGGACACTTGTGGGTCAGGTAAGTTACTAGTTTGAGAACTTGTGGTCAGGTAAAGTTACTAGTTTGAGACACTTGAGGCTCAGGTAATTAAATTTGACTAGTTTGAGGACACTTGTGGGTCAGGTAATAGTTTCTAGTTTGAGGACACTTGTGGTCAGGTAAAGTTACTAGTTTGAGACACTTGTGGTCAGGTATGTTGCTAGTTTGAGAACTTGTGGGTCAGGTAAAGTTACTAGTTTGAGGACACTTGTGGGTCAGGTAAAGTTACTAGTTTGAGACACTTGTTGGGTCAGGTAATGTTACTAGTTTGAGAACTTGTGGGTCAGGTAAAGTAAAGTTACTAGTTTGAGGACCATTGTTGGGTCAGGTAAGTTATAGTTTTAGACACTTGTGGGTCAGTTAAAGTTTACTAGTTAGAGACACTTGTGGCTCCATGTAAAGTTGCTAGTTTGAGGACACTTGTGGGTAGTGTAAAAGTTACTAGTTTGAGACACTTGGGGGTCAGGTTAAGTTACTAGTTTGAGACATTGTGGGTCGGCTTAAAGTTACTAGTTTGAGGACACTTGTGGCTCCGGTAAAGTTGCTAGTTTGAGACATTGTGGGTCAGGTAAAGTTACTAGTTTGAGACACTTGTGGCGTCAGGTAAAGTTACCTAGTTTGAGACACTTGTGGCTAAGGTAAAGTTGCTAGTTTGAGACACTTGTGGGTCAGGTAAAAGTTACTAGTTTGGGACACTTGTGGGTCAGGTAAGTTACTAGTTTTAGACATCTTGTTGGGTCAGGTTAGAGTACTAGTTTGAGATCTACTTGTGGGTCAGGTAAAGTTACTAGTTTGAGACACTTGTGGGTCAGGTTAAGTTACTAGTTTTAGACACTTGTGGGTCAGGTAAAGTTAATAGTTTGAGGACACTTGGGGTCAGTAATAAAGTTACTTAGTTAGAGACACTTGTGGTGGTGTCAGGTAAAAGTTACTTATGGTTTGAGGACACTTGTGGGTCAGGTAAAGTTTCTAGTTTGAGACCACTTGGGGGGTCCTAGGTAAAGTTACTAGTTTGAGGAATTGTGGGTCAGGTAAAAGTTACAAGTTTCGAGACACGTGGTGGGTCAGGGTAAAGTTACTAGTTTGAGACACTTGTGGGTAGGTTAAGTTACTAGTTTGAGACACTTGTGGTTGTCAGGTAAAGTTAAACTAGTTTGAGGGACACTTGGGGTTCAGGTAAAGTTGGCTAGTTTTTGAGACAATTGTGGCGTCAGGTAAAGTTACTAGTTTGTGACACTTGTGGGTCAGGTAAAGTTACTAGTTGAGACACTTGTGGGTCAGGTAAAGTTGCTAGTTTGAGACAACTTGTGGGTCTGGTAAAGTTACTAGTTTGAGACACTTGTGGGTCAGGTAAAGATACTAGTTTTTTTGATACACTTGTGGGTCAGGTTAAAAGTTATAGTTGAGACACTTGTGGGTATGTTAAAGTTGCTAATTTGAGACACTTGTGGGTCGGTAAAGAAGACAGTATTATGAATTATCTTATGCAAAAGATATAATTTAGGTAAAAAATAATTTTAAAACAATTTTTAAACAAGTTTGTTTTATTATCATATTTCCCTCACACACACACACACACACACACACACACACACACACACACACACACACAAGCACACACACACGGAGGAAGACAGCAGCGAGTCTGGTACGTGGCGAGGTGTCATGAGTGGGCACCTGTGACCAGCGGGGTCCCGCAGGGGTCAGTCCTGGGACCAGTGCTGTTTCTGGTATTTGTGAACGACCATGACGGAAGGAATAGACTCTGAGGTGTCCCTGTTTGCAGATGGACGTGAAGTTGATGAGAAGAATTCACTATCGATCGAAGACCATGCCAGGAACTACAAAGGATCTGGACAGGTGCAGACTGGTCCAGCAATTGGCTCCTTGGAGTTCAATTCCACCAAGTGCAAGTCATGAAGATTGGGGGAAGGGCAAAGAATGGCCGCAGACGGAGTACAGTCTAGGGGGTAGAGGGACTACAAACTCACTCAAAAGGAAAAGAATCTTGGGGTGAGTATAAAACCAGCACATCTCCTGAAGGGCATCAACCAAAATAAACTGCTGCAGCATATGGGCGCTAGCAAACCTCAGAACCAGGCCATTCCGACTTCTTAATAAGGGAATCATCAGGACACTGTCTCGTGTATGTTAGGGCCCATATTGGAGTATGCCGCACCAGTTTGGAACCCACACCTAGCCAAGCACGTGAGAAACCAGAGAAAGTGCCAAAGGTTGCAACAAGACTAGTCCAGAGCTAAGAGGTATGTCCTACGAGGATGAGGTTTAAGGGAAATCAACTGACGACACTGGAGGACAGGAGAGATAGGGGGGGACATGATAACGACATACAAATACTGAGAGAAATTGACAAGGTGGACAAAGACAGGATGTTCCAGCGATGGACACCAGTAAACAAGGGGACACAGTTGGAAGCTGAAGACACAGATGAATCACAGGAATGTTCAGGAAGTATTTCTTCAGCCACCAGAGTAGTCTGTAAGTGGAATAGTTTGGGAAAGCGAGGTAGTGGAGGCAGGAATCTCTACATAGCTTAAGCAGGAGGGGTATGATAAAGCTCACGTGCTCAGGGAGAGTGACTAGTAGCGATCAGTGAAGAGGCGGGGCAGGAGCTCGGACTCGACCCCCGCAACCTCAACTAGGTGAGTACACACACACACAGCGTGTGAAGTGGCGGGGCCCAGGAGCTCGGACTCGACCCCCGCAACTCCACTAGGTGAGTACAACTAGGTGAGTACCACACACACACACCTACACAACACGACACACACTCACCGACACACACACCACACACACACACACACACACTACACACACCACACACACACACACACACCACACACACACAACCACACACCTACACACACACACCCACACACCATACAACACACACACACATACACACACACCACAGACACACACACACACAAACACACGCCGCGCGCGGCTGCGCACACACACACACACACCTCACACACACACACACACACACACACACACTCACAAACTACACACACAACACATACACACCACACACACACATCACACACACACACAACACACACACTACACACACACTACACACCATGCTCACCACAAACACACACACACACACACACACCACACATCTACACACACACCTACTCAACACACACACACACACACACACACACCACACACACACCAGCTCCTATACACACACTACACACACACCAGACACACCACACACACACACAACAATCCCAACACACACATACACACACACACACACACAACACACACACACACACACACCATTATAATCGTTATGGGTTGAAAATATAAACTAGAATTAAGGTGGTTGGTTCTTGCACACTGTACAGTACGATCTCTGTCTAAGATACGTCGTTATGTTGTAATGTTCTGTGATGTGAGGTATTTCAAGCATAATGTAAAATTAATAATGTTGTGTTGTAATGTGTGAGATGTTTAAATGTTTAGCGTATCAGTATGATACCATGAATGTATGTGCCACACAAATGGTATTTCTTCAGTCTAATGTTTATGCTTATAAATAATTCTTAACGTTAATGTTTAGGTGATGTTTTAACTCGTAGCTGAATATAATTCTTAAATAGTATTTAAAAAAGTAGTTAACTTCATTGATGAATATTTGACTTTTAACTTGGATTATTTTTCAGTTGTTCAAATTTCTTTTAAATGTTGTATTGATTCATAATTTAAATAATCTGGTTCACACATGTAAACATTTTATGCCATTATTTTTTTTTTTACAATTGAACGGTTATTATTTTAGGTGAACCGTATCAGCTCAGATGTTTGTAAATATCATTGAGTGTCCTACAATAGCATAAGAGTATTTTAGCTGAGGTATTGTGTAACTTCATTCAGGCTACCATACTTCAGTCTTGAGAGGTGAGGCTGTCAACTCATCGGGTCGCCCACCGCTGCATCTGGTCCATGTATGAGCATCCTATCTATGTACTGGCTTGGAGGGAATATCTTATTTAAATTGTGATATTCCTGCAAGGATATAACATTTGTTAGGGAACATTTCTAACTGTAAATAGTCAGATGATCGTCACCATAACCTCCAATCATCTTGTTATAACTCCAGATTATTTTGTTTTTTTTTTTTTTTTTTTGTACAAACAGGAAAAAGTGGATGATCTCCGGTGACTTTCAGATTAAATTCAGAACAAAAAGTAAGTTTTAGTTAAAAAAAAACATCAAGATAGGATGGAATGAGAGTGAAGTGTGGAGCTGGTGAGAGTGAAGTGTGGAGCTGGTGGAGTGAAGTGTGGAGCTGGGGAGAGTGAAGTGTGGTGCTGGTGGGGAGTGAAGTGTGAGCTGGTGAGAGTGGAAAGTGTGGAGCTGGTGAGAGTGAAGTGGGGAGCTGGTGTGAGTGAAGTGTGGAGATGGTGAGAGATGAAGTTGGGCTTGGTGAGGTGAAGTGTGGAGTGGTGAGAGTGAAGTGTGGAGCTGGAGAGAGTGAAGTGTGGAGCTGGTGAGAGTGAAGTGTGGAGCTGGTGAGAGTGAGTGTGGAGCTCGGTGAGAGTGAAGTGTGGATCTGGTGAGAGTTGAAGGGTGGAGCTGGTGAGAGTGAATGTGGAGCTGGTGGAGTGAAGTGTGGAGCTGGTGAGAGTGAAGTGTGGAGCTGGGGGGGTTTGAGAGTGAAGTGTGAGCTGGTGAAGTGAAGTGTGGAGCTGGAGAGAGTGAAGTGTTGGAGCTGGTGAGAGTGAAGTGTGGAGTGATGAGAGTGAAGTGTGGAGCTGTCGTGAGAGTGAAGTGTGGAGCTGGTGAGAGTGAAGGTGGAGTAGCTGGTGAGAAGTGAAGTGTGGTGACTGGTGAGAGTTGAATGTGTGGAGTGGTGAGAGTGAAGTGTGGAGCTGGTGAGAGGAAGTGTGGAGCTGGAGAGAGTGAAGTGTGGAGCTGGTGAGAGTGAAGTGTGGAGTGGTTGAGAGTGTGAAGTTGTGGAGCTGGTGAGAGTGAAGTGTGGAACGGGGTGAGAGTGAAGTGTGGAGGCGGTGAGAGTGAAGTGTGGAGCTGGTGAGGAGTGAGTGTGGAGCTGGTGAGAGTGAAGTGTGGGAACTGTTGAGAGGTGGAAGTTTGTTGGAGCTGGTGAGAGTGAAGTGTGGAGTGGTGAGAGTGAAGTCTTTGACCTGGTGAGAGTGTAGAACACCGGAGATCGTCCCCACAATCTGGCTACTGTCTTCGTGTTTACTTTACTTTAAGGAAGGTGTCTCGGCCCAGTTTTGATGGATACTTAATGATTTTTCGTTTCTTTTTCTGTTTGGTTTGCATATAAGATAATGGTAAATCTTAAAAACTTTTCCAAGTTCAGTGTTTACAATCATTGTAATTTTTTCCAATGTTTGTTCTTTAAATTTCACATGGCGAAGTTGTTTAAATACTGTCTTGTAAGACAAGTATGTCTAGATGGACAAGTAGAAGGTGACTCTATGTTGAACTAAGATAAACCTGGTGGACATAAGATAACATATTGACCTAAGATATTACCTATGGGTCCTAAGACAACACTATGGACCTAAGATAACCACTATGGAATTAGGAAAACACTATGAACTTAAGATAAACGCTATAAATCTTAGGATATACATTGGACTAAGATGACACTATTCACCTTAGATAAACATTACGGACTAAGATGTCACTATTGTCCTAAGATGACCCACTGTGGAACCTAGATAACACGATGGACCTAAGACTACCACTATGGACCTATTGATAACACTATGGGACCTAAGATGATTCAAAGATTAACACTATGGACCTTATATAACATTATCTACGAGTAGCCATCTAGGATGTTGTGAGGGACTTTGAGCAACCATTTAGGAAGCTGTGAAGGACACTAATGAGTAACCATCTGTTATGCTCTTAGCTATTGCGCTTATTCCATATTTCCTTCGTTATCTTCTTCATCGGCTTCTTATTCACACACACACCAACACACCACACACAGGACCACACCACACACACACACACACACACACACACACACCACACACCACATGCACCACACAACACACACAACATACACACACATATATCCAAGCACACACACACACACACACACACACAGACACCCACAACACACACACACACACCACCACAACAACACATCACTGCACACACACACAAAACCACACACAGGACACACACACAGACACACAACACAGACACACACACACACACACACTCACACAACACACCACACACACACACCACACACACACACACACACACGCCACGCACAGGGAAATCAGATGACGACATGGAGGGACAGAAGGGGTCAGGGGAGACATGATAACGATCTACAAGATTACTGTGTGGGAAATAGGACAAGGTGGACAGAGATAGGATGTTTCAGAGAGGGGACACAGGGACAAGGGTTCACAACTGGAAGCTGAAACTCAGACGAGTCACAGGGACGTTAGGAAGTATTTCTTCAGTCATAGAGTTGCAGCAAGTGGATATGCCTAGCACAGTGAAGTAGTGGAGGCAGGAAACCATACATAGTTTTAAGAAGAGGTATGACAAAGCTCAGGAAGCAGAGAGAGAGAGAGGACCCAGTAGCGATCAGTGAAGAGGCGGGGCCAGGAGCTGAGTGTCGACCCCTGCAACCACAATTAGGTGAGTACACACACACACACACACACACATGCACACACACACACACACACACACACACACACACACACACACACACACACACGTGAAGCAGTATCGCTAAATAGTGCTCCCAGGATTTAGCGTTCTAGTGGCTGTCCTAAGATATTATTAGCGGTCATCGTACGTGAGTGAATCAGTGAACATATCTACAAGAGTGTAATAGCTATCAAGAGTGCGAATAATGTGATAGGATCAAGAATTTTTCAATTTAAATTTGAATGAAATTTGAGTGAGGGAGCTGATCAGGCTACTGGCCGCAGTGTTGACACAAAATATCCAAACAGTTAATTGGGTTAACGGTGTGATCTAAAATATTAACAAATACATCTGTTGGTTGATTATAGCAGCAGTGGTAGTGATAAGGTCATAAAGAGTGATTAAGTAAATACTGAAAGTAAGAAAAATTAGTCAATCCCCAGCTGTTGGTGTTGTGAATGTAGCTAACATCATCAGACTTGTTATGACCATAATACTGTACTAAAGAAAAAAGAGGGAATACCAAGTCTTAAAAGAAAAAGAAAATAAAAACTTGAATGCATGATAAAGTTCCTGAAGGAGTTACAAAATTGAAGGAGTTGATAGACGACCAGCAGGAACCTCCATTGTTGTGCAGACGACGTCACTTGCCTATTTGTGGTTAATTTTGGTTAGTGTCTAAAGTCTCAAGTGTCTCGCCCTGCTGGTTGTATGCTATACCATCTCTCTCTCCCTATTTCAGTATCAGGAGATAGATAGTGGTTAGTAAATTATCTAAATATCGCCAGGTAAACTCCAGAAGTTGTGTAGCCTAGTGAACCCCCCCCCCCGTTTTTCTGAGGGACAAGCTAGTAAACAAGTACGCACATACAAACACACGTGTGCACCCATAATTATTGTTATAATAAACATTAGTATATAATAATAAGGAATTGAGTGAGAAAAAATAATCCTATAATCTTCAAAAAGTAAAGTAGCCTAGTGTGCGGAGATCTGGGCCGGGAGAGTACCGGTGAACCAACAACAATAACAAATAGTGTTAACGTAACCCCCCCCCCCCCCTTTTTCAAAGAACGACAAGCTAGTAAACACACACACACACAAACACAAGTGTACGCAATTAATATTATATAGTATATATTAGTGCATATAATAAGGAATTGATTGTGAAAATTTTTTTTTATAATCTTCAAAAGGTAGCGTAGCCTAGTGTGCGAACGCACCCCACCCAACACCAACACACACACCCACACACCCACACACACCCACACACACCCACACACCCACACCACCCACACACACCCACACACACCCAACACACCCCACCACACACCCAACCACACACCCAACCACACAACCCCAAACCCCACACCCAACCACACACCCCACCCAACCACACACCCACCCACCCACCCACCACCACCCCACACCCACACACCCCACCCACACACACCCCCACACACACCCACACCCCACACACCCACACACCCCACACCCACCCACACCCACCACACACCCACCACACACCCCCACACACCCCCCCACACACCCCCACACACACCCACACACACACAAACACACCACAAACACACACCCCACACCCACACACACCCACCCACCCACACACACCCCCCCCCCACAAAACCCACCCACACCCCCCCCCACCCCCCCACACAACACAGAAACCCCACACACAACACACACCCAAAATCACACACCACCACTATTCCAGACACACTATACCCTCCCTCCCCCACCGACATCTCACTCCTTCACCCCGTCCCTCCCTCCCTCTTCACCTCCGCCCCTCCCCCCTCTCCTCACCCCCCACCCCTGCTTCACTCCCTCCCACTCCCCTCCCATACTCTTCCCTAATTAGCCACATTCCTCCTCTCTCCCCCCCCACACTCTGACAATACAATACTAACCCAAACAACAAATTACATCGGTTCCCACTCTGAGAAAATCAGGATAAACAATTGGTGTTGCAGAGAGCAACAAGAAAAACCCAGGGAAGGAGGAGGAAATGCAAAGGAAGATTGGGCTGCAGTGCTCACAAAAAGGGACAAGCATGGAGGAAAAGAACATAGAAGAACTTAGCATGAGAATGGAGAGAGGAATAGACATGGAAAGCAGGAAGTGGGGGTGAAAGTCAAAGCAGCAGAGGCCCAGGATAACAGAGTTTAGAAGAGGAACTGGAAAATTGAAAACAGCCCTAAGAAACTAAAAGAACTTTATGGATTGACAACAGAGGACCGCTACCTCAGCCACAAATAAGGGGACTGTAGGGAAAAGGAGGACAAAACTGAATGTAGAAGCCTCTATCAGTGGAGGACTGTAGTAAATGAAAGAGCTATGCTATATGTGGAGGCCCTAAAAGACCACAACAGAGCCCAGGGAAAGACGAGAATGGGAATTTGACAGGCCACTGAGCCCATGTATAGTAGCTAGGTGAAAATGAAGAAAGGAAAAGCTGCACTGGAGGAAATCAATTGAATGAGGGCATCACAGTGATATGCAGTGGGAGAAATGAAAGGGTGAGGTCTGTCTTTGTGTATGGCTACAGGAAGTTGAGGGGAAACATATGAAGCAAGGAAAACAAGGGGAAAAAAAAGCAATTGAAAGCATCATGAAAGTAATCGGAGAGACACGACATGACCCTGCTGGAAAATTTTCGGAGAATAGGGGGGTTTGTAAAAAAAAGAAACCGGCCAGTGAAAGTGACCTCAAGGCAGAAATCGACTCGGAACAGGATACTACAGGAGGAAAAAGCCTCGATTTAAGGGGACATGCCGGTGAGGATACAGGAAGGTGTATCCTCGACCGCGACAGAACACAAGACGAAAGGCGGAAACTGAGAGTGGATGGTACAAAGGCGAAAGAGGAAAGAGAGGGGATGGAGAAGACAGACAGGAGATCCCAGAACTAGGAGAGAAGATCAAATACAACCTCCTCACAGCTTCATAAGAAAGCCTCCAACAGTCAACCCCAGTGAGCCAAACACTCTAAACCACAACACCCATGCCATTTACAATGCCCCCACCCTACATTACAAACTCCACCCCCACAAGCAACCACCCATAGTTCCTTATCAGGTCTCCACTTACCCAACCCCAATCACCTCAGACCACAGTCTTAGAAAAGAAGGTTGAAGGTATGGTATACAAATGCAGATGGACTAACAATAAATATGAGGAGTGGCCGAAAGAATCAGGAGACATCCCAGACTAATAGCACTCACAGAAACAAAACTCACCAGAATAATAAACCGTTTCAATCTTTCCACGGGATTAAAATTCTTCAGGAAAGACTGAGGAGGAGATGGGGGAGGGGAGTTGCACTGCTCATTAAAGCCGTGGGGTTTTGAGAAAATGGAAGAATGGATGCACGGGTGAAAGGGACTACTTAGTAGGAACAATCCAGTCTGAGGGACATAAGGTGCTATTGCAGTATTGTACAACCCACCACAGATCTGCAGGAGGGACCCCCAAAACAAAAGGAGAAGAATACGATTGAGTGCAACAGAGCCATGGTTCGACACACTAGCCGAGGAGGCCAGGGAGAGCACACGTGGGGGGTGCATATGTTACTAGTTATGGGTGATTTCTCAAATCTCAAGGAATTGATGGGAAAACCTGGAGCCATGGGGGTTCCGAAACATGGGAGCCAAGATTGATTGATGTAGTACTGGAAAAACTCATGCATCAACATGTAGAGTCACTACCAGAGAGAGAGGAGAAGAGGAACCAGCAAGACTGGACCTTGTATTCACCTGAGTGTGCAGAAATCGAGGATATATTGTATGAAAGGCCCCTGGGAGCTAGTGATCATGTGGTTCTTGTGCTTCGACTACATAGTGAGCTCCAAGTGGAGAGAGTTGCAGGATAGGATGGGAAAAAACCAACTATCAAAAGGGGGAACTTATCAGGCATGAGGAACTTCCTTCAACATTCAAGTGAGGAGGGAAACTGACAGGAAAACAGTACAAGATTATGATGGACTATGTGGCAACAAATGCAGGAGGCAGTGAGAGAGGTTTGTCCCAGGGGGGGAAACAGATATAATGGGATAAGAACAAAACGAGTCTTGGTTCACCCAAAGGTGTAGGGAGGCAAAACTAGGTGTACATAGAGAATGGAAAATGTACAGAAGACACGGAACTCGGAAAATAAAAGAGATTGCGATGAGCCAGGAAATGAATATGCACAGATAAGGAAGGGAGGCTCCAGCGCCAATATGAAATGACATTGCCATCGAAAGTCAAGACTGACCGAAGCTGTTGTACAGCCACATAGGAGGAAAACAAAGTCAAGGACCAGGAAATCAGACTGAGAGGCAGGTTGATAGGGGATACACATGCAACGACCGAGGAGGTATGTCAGGAGCTCAACACGTCAGATTTAGAAGGAAGTATTTTCAGTGGAAAACCAGTAGGGACTCCAGGAAATCAGAACATGGGGGGTACACCAGCAAGTGCTGGATGGGTTCATATAACCAAGGAGGAAGTGTATGAAAGCTGCTATGCGAACTTGACACTCAAAGGCGGTAGGGACCAGACAAATCTCTCCGTGGGTCCTTAAAGAGGGAGCAAGAGATATGGTGTGTGCCCATTAACAAAGATCTTCAACACTTCTTTGTACTGGGCAACTCCCTGAGGTATGGAAAGATGGCAAATGTAGTCCCAATTTTTAAGAGGGGGGAGACAGACAGTGGCACTAAACTACAGACCTGTATCACTAAAGTGATTGATATCAAGTGTCATGGAGAAGATCATCGGAGGGAATTGGTGGTGCACCTGAAAGTAACAAGTGTATAATGACAACCAGCATGGTTTCAGAGGAAAGGAATATCCTGTGGCACAACCTACTTGAGTTTTTATGACAAGGTGGACAGAAAGTTAAGACAAGGAGGGAGAGAGGGGTGGATCGACTGCATTTTTTTTGGACTGCTAAAAGGCCTTCGACACAGTTCCTCCACAAGAGGTTACTGAAAAGCTAGAAGATCAGGCCACACATTACAGGAGAAAGCACGCATTGGATCAGAGAATACCTTCTGCAGGGAGGCAACAACGAGTCATGGTACGTGACGAGGATGTCAGAGTGGGCGCTTGTGACAAGCGGGGTTCCACAGGGTCAGTTCCTAGGACCTGTTGCTGTTCTTGGTATATGTGGAACGACATAACCGGAAATGGATGACCTCAGAAAGTGTCCTTGTTGTCAGATGATGTTGAAGTTAATGAGAAGATCAATCGGATGAGGATCAGGCAGGACTACAAAGGGACCTGGACAGGCTGCAAGCCTGGACCAGCAACTGGCTCCTTGAGGTTTAACCTGCCAAATGCAAAGTCATGAAGATTGGGGAAGGGCAAGAAGACCGCACGACAAAATATAGTTTAGATGGCAAAGACTGCAAACCTCAATCAATGGGAAAAAGATCTGGAGGGTGAGTATACACCGGGCATATCTCCTGAGGCGCACATTAATCAGATTAACGGCGGCAGCATTTCGGGCGCCTGGCAAACATACGGATAGCGTTCCGATACACTCAGTAAGGAGTCGTTCAGACCTGTATACCCATTTACGTTAAGGCCATACTGGGAGTATGCAGACCAGTTTGGTAATCCACACCTAGTCAAGCACGTCAAGTAATAAGAGAAAGTGCAAAGAGTGTTGCAACTAGACTAGTCCCAGAGCTACGGGGATTGTTCCTCCGAAGAATGGTTGAGGGATATCGGCTGACGACACTGGAGGCCAGGGAGGGTCAGGGGAGGACATGATAACGCCATATAAAATACTGCGCGGAAATAGACAAGGTGGACAAAGACAGGATTGTTCCAGAGATGGGGACCCAGACACAAGTGGTCACAATTGGAAAGTTGAAGACTCAGATGAATCGGAAGGGATGTTAGGAAGTATTTCTTCGTCATAGAGTAGTCAAGTCATGGAATAGTCTAGAAAGTGAAGTAGTGGAGGCGGGTACCATTAATAGTTTTAAGGCGAGGTTTGATAAAGCTCAGGTAGCAGGGAGAGAGAGGACCTAGTAGCAATCAGTGAAGTGGCGGGGCCAGAGGGCTATGACTCGACCATGCAACCACAAATAGGTGGAGTACAAATAGGTGAGTACACACACAAAGATAGGTCCCAGAGCTAAGAGGTTGTCCTAGAGGAGAGGTTAAGGGAAATCAACCTGACGACATGGAGGACAGGAGAGATTTGGGGGGGGGACATGATACGACATACAAAATGACTGGAGAGGAATTGACAAGGCGGACAAAGAAGGATGTTCAGAGATTGAACACAGTAAAAGGGGGACAGTTGGAAGCTGAAGGAACAGAAGAATCCAGGTGTTAGGAAGTATTTTCTTCAGCCACAGAGTAGTCAGTAAGTGGAATAGTTGGGAAGCGATGTAGTGGAGGCAGGATCCATACATAGCTTTAAGCAGAGGTATGATAAAGCTCAAGGCTCAGGGAAGAGTAGTGACCTAGTAGCGATCAGTGAAGAGGCGGGGCCAGGAGCTCGGACTCGACCCCCGCAACCTAAATAGGTGAGTAACAACTAGTGAGTACACCACACATGCACACACACAAGCACAGGACATACACACACACACACACACACACACACACACCACACAGACACACAGACACACACAACAACACCACAACACACACAACACACACACACACACACACACACACTCATGCACACACACTGCACACACAGACACACACACAGACACAAAACACAGACACTCCCTCAACACACACCACCACACACACACCACCAGGTACACACACACACACACACACACACAACACACACACCAGACCACACACAGTCACACACAGACAGTAGAATAGGAGAACAGTCGTTAGCGCCAGAAACGAATATGCACAGATAAGAAGGGAAGGGCCCATAGGACAATATGAAAATGCCATAGCAGCGAAAGCTAAATCTGACCCGAAACTGTTGTACAGCCACATCAGGAGAAAAAACAACAGTCAAGGTCAGGTAATCAGGTAAGGAAGGAAGGAGGAGAGAGACAACAAGAAATGACCGTGATGTATGTGTAAGAACACAACAAGAGATTCAAAGAAGTGTTCTACGGGAGAACAGAAGGGACTCCAGAAAGACGGAGAGGTGGAGCACACCACCAAGGGCTGGTCACAGTGCCACAACCGGGTAGAAGTTGAAGAGGGCTTCTGAGTGAGCTAGGTACCTCAAAGGGCAATGGGGCCAGATAACAACTCCCATGGTATTGAGAGAGGGAGGCAGAGGCGCTATGTGTACCCCTAACAAAATTATTCAATACATCTATCGAAACAGGAGAATTGCCTGAGGCATGGAAGACAGAAAAATGTTAGTACCAAATTCTTTATAAAGGAGACAGACATGGAAGCATAAACTAAAGTCCTGTGTCACTTACATGTCTAGTATGCAAATCTTGGAGAAGATTATCAGGGAAGAGTGGTGGAACACCTAGAAAGGAATGAATCTCATCTACAGCCAGGCAACATGGTTCATGGAACGAGAAATCCTGTGTTCACAAAACCTACTGGAGTTCTTGTCATGGTGACAGCAGTAAGACAAGCGAGAGAGGGGTGTGGTTGCATTTTCGTGGACTGCCAAGATGGCGTTTGACACAGTTCCACACAAAGGAGATTGGTTGCAAAAACTTGGAGAGGACCAAAGCAGGGATAACAGGGAAGGCACTTCAATGGATCAGGGAATACTTGTCAGGAAGCAGCAGAGAGTCATGGTTCGTGGCGAGGTGTCAGAGTGGGCACCGTGCCAGCGAGGTCCCGCAGGGGTCAGTCCTACGACCAGTGTTGTTTTTGGTATTTGTGAACGACATGACGGAAGGAATAGGATCTGAGGTGTCCACTGTTTGCAGATGACGTGAAGTGATGAGAAGAATTCACTCGATCGAAGACAGGCAGAATACAAAGGATCTGGACAGGCTGCGGACTGGTACAGCAATTGGTGCTGGAGTTCAATCACACCAAGTGGCAAAGTCATGGAAAGATTGGGGAAGGGCAAAGAAGGCGCAGACGGAGTACAGTCTTGAGGGGTCAGAGACTACAAACCTCACTCAAGGAAAAAAGATCTTGGAGTGAGTATAACACCAGGACATTCTCCTGAAGCGCACTTAAAACCAAATAACTGCTGCAGCATATGGGCGCAAAGCAAACCTCAGAACAGCATTCCGACATCTTAATAAGGAACATTCAGAACCTGTACACCGTGTATAGGTTAGGCCTTATTGGTGTATGCGGCACCAGTTTGGAACCCATACCTAGCCATGCACGTGAAGAAAACTAGAGAAAAGTGCAAACGGTTTGCAACAAGATGTCCCGAAGCTAAGAGGTATGTCCTACGAGGAGAGGTTAAGGGAAAATCACCTGTCCGACAAATGGAGGACAGGAGAGGGAGAGATTGGTGGGGACTGGATAAACGACATACAAAATATGGAGGAATTGACAAGGTGGACAAGACATGGGATTGTTCCAGAGATTGGACACAGTAACTAGGGGGACACTGTTGAAGCTGATGACACAGATGAATTCACAGGGTTGTTAGGAAGTATTTCTTCAGCCACAGAGTAGTCAGTAAAGTGGAAATTGTTTGGGAAAGCGATGTAGTGGAGGCCCAGATCCATACATAGCTTTAAGCAGAGGTTATGATAAAGCTCACGGCTCAGGGAGAGTGACCTAGTATGCGATAGTGAAAGAGGACGGGGCCGGGAGCTCGGAATCGACCCCCGCAACTCCACTAAGGTGGAGTACAAACTAGTGATTACACTCACACACACACACACACACACAACACACACACCACACACACATGCACACTCACACATGCACACAACATGCACACACATAACACACACAGGAACACACACACACACACACGCACACACACACACACACAACACACACACACACACACACACGCAAACATTGCACACACAAGCACACACACTGTGGGTGCAGACGTGGGTACCAAGGCTCCGATGGAGGAGTTACGACGACGTTTCGGTCAAACTTGGACCATTTACAAAGTTCACTAACGAGAAGTAGAGCAGGACGGGTATATATGACAGGAAGAGGTAGTAGTAGTAGTAGTATTAGTAGTAGTAGTATAAGTAGTTAGTAGTAGTAGTAGCAGTAGGGCAGTTAGTGGTAGATAGTGGTTAGTTGTAGTAATGGCGGAGAAGAAGGAAGAAAATAATGGGGAAGTAAGGAGGAGGAGCCAGTCAATTACAAAGAAAGGGAGGCACTGCAAGGGAAGGCTAGGTGCCCACAGAGGGAGAGCAAGCGGAAACGACGAACGTCGTAGTATGTCCTCTTTCTATGTGGGGTTTTTGTTGTATGAGAAAGCTTCTTCCGACGGGTTTTAAACATTCATTATGCCTCAGTAATTGCAAAGTTAGAAAACATTGGAACATGATATTTCCTGCTGTAAGCTGAAGGTCGGGTATCTTTTGATCACCTTCATATTCTTATCGCTGATGTTTTTTCCTCGATGGAAAGTTATCCTGTTATTGCACTTATTATGGTAAAAGATTGTTGATAATGATTTGCAGACAACAATGTGAGAATGTTTTCTTGTGATCACCTTTCACAACTTTAACACTGATGCTGCTGATGAGAGGATGATTCCTGCACTAACTCACTGTCTACTCTGGAAATTGAAGATAAAAAAATGTTTAAAAGTGGGAAATTCTTGTCTGGGATAACGCCTCTTACTGTCAGCTTCAACATTTTTTTATAAACATGCACAAATAACCCGCACATAGATGAGAGGAGCTACCGACGAACGTTTCTGTCCTATTTGTGTATTGTTCAGTCATGGTAGTATTGTGCCCTTTTAGTACATTCTTAGTACCAGTGTTTTGTTCCCAGGAGGTTAACATTTTCTTTGGTGAATTGATTTTCTTTTAAGACCGGTGAAATGTCTTTCTTATTGTCTTCCAACTTTATCTCTGGTGTTTCTTAGAGGTGAGTCTGGTCAGATGGACTTTGTGTCTGCCGTAGAGGGGACTTTGTTGTCTGGTCAGATGGACCTTAGAGTCTGGTCAGATGGGGACTTTGTGTATGGTCAGATGGAACTTTGTGTCTGGTCAGATGGAACTTTGTGTCTGGTCAGATGAACTTTGTGTCTGGTCAGATGGACTTGTGTCTGGTCAGATGGATTGTGTTGGTCAGATGGGACTTTGAGTCTGGTCAGATGGAACTTTGTGTCGGGTCTGATGGACTTTGTGTCTGGTCAGATGGACTTTGGTTGGTCAGATGGACTTTGTGTTGGTCAGAGGGATTTTTGTGTTGGTCAAGGGAAATTTGTTTTGGGGTAATGGCTTTGGTCGGGTCGAGGAAATTTTGGGTCTGGTAGAGGGACTTTTGTTGGTCAGAGGACTTTGAGTTGGTCGATGGATTTGTTTTGGGTAGAGGATTTTGTGTCGGTCAGGGGGACTTTGGTCTGGTAGAGGGGACTTTTGAGTTGGTCAGAGGATTTGTTTTGGTCGGGACTTGATTTGGGTAGATGGCTTTGTGTCGGGTCAGGGGACTTTGAGTCTGGTCAATGGACTTTGTTTTGGGTCAGAGGGACTTTGGTCTGGTCAGTTGGACTTTGAGTTGGTCAGATGGACTTTGGTCTGGTAGTTGGATTTGGGTTTGGGGTTCAAGGGACTTTGATTTGGTCAGATGGACTTTTTTATTCTGTTTTTACTGTTGAACAGGTTTTTGTCCCGTTTGAAGGTAGATAGGTACAAGAAAGGGCCCGTGGAAGATTGGTTTTAAATCGGGTAAGTGAGTACAAAACGGGCAGTGTGGGGGTGCCCGAAAGCCGGGAGGGGGAGTATTTGTGTACGTCAAGTGGAGCCCAGGAGGAGAGAGATGTTGTGTTTCCCACCGACCTGGGTGGGCCTCAGGGGCACACTAAATGCCGCGAAATATGAACTAGCAGAGCAGAGGGGCTAGGCTGTGTGCTCTGACGACAGGCTGTTACTTTGCTGGGCCACGCACCTCGCGTCGTCCCGACGCGCAATACTGGGGCCCAAGGGTATAAAGGAAATTACCTAGCTCCCCCAGAGAGGGATGGCTTTCGCCCCCTAAAATAAAAAATGGACAAAAAAATGAAACAGAAAAAAAAAAAACTCCCCCACCCGGGGGGAAGAGAAAACGGGTTTTGCCAGCTGTTTCTTGAGTAGAGAGCCGGGGGACGTCAGACTGGAATAAAATTTCTATTACAGGTTGCCGCAGGCTGAAAATCAGTTGACCACTCGTCTACGAACGTTGTTGCACGCTCACACTGCAAACAATGACTGACGTAGCTTTTCCCCAAAGGTGTGACATTGCGGGGGGGGCGCATGCCTGACCGTAATACAGGTTTTTTTTTTTTTTCCTTTGTTAAAAAAACCTGGTGCAAACATACAAAAAATATATCCATGGGTTTAATTACATTTGGGGTCCCCTTCAAAAAGTATTTACATAATTACATGTGTTGTCCCCCCCTGCTCTTTACGACAAAGCTAACAATGTGTGTGCATTTAAACCCCATTTCTGCGCAAACTTAGCATAACAGCGTAGGAGCGGCAAGTCAGTAGGTACTAAATGCCGAAATGTACTGTTGTCCGGGTCGCGGGCCCATAAGGGGGGACCTTCGGGGCCTCTTCCGTCATGTAGGGGGAGAAGGGATGGGACGGTTTGTCCCTAAATTATTGATCGGGGGCGTTGCAACGAGACCCCCACTCTGCTTGGTGCATATGGTCCACAACTTATGTGACAAGGGGGTTCCTTGTATTCCCCGTGAAATCTCCCTCACCTCGAACTTTGCCACGGGCGTGTGGACACGGTAAGGCCCCACAAATTTTTGGGAAAAGTTTGTGCTACCTGGGGTCTGCATGGGTTGAGCAACAAATTTTTGAAACCGGGTTCCCACTTTGTTTTTCCTTGGCGCGGGCATTGCGCTCAGAGTAAAACCTATCGTAGCTTTCTTTAATTTCCCTTCGTACCCCGGGAAGACAAGTTTGGTTGCCCTCTCTTTATACACGGGGGTTTCGTATCGTAATAGGTTTTGGTGGGGTAAACAAAATTTATAGGAAAGCGTTGTCAAAATACAAAGAAAAATGAGGTGTCTCACCGATCAGGTTGAGGGAGGAATTTAATGTAATGAAATTGGGATACCCACCCCATGTAGTCAACGGGGGTTAAAACGGTTACTTGAGCACCCCCGGGATTTTTGGTTTTGACGTTCAGAAAGACATTACTCGCAGGGTGGCGTGGAGCACGGCGCTTGATAAATTTTGAATCTGGAGAAAAGATCGCATTATGCCTTTTTAAAAACTCACCCCCATTTCTGACAAAAGGGACAGTGGGCAAGTATGCGAAGAACAACATGCTCAGGGAAAAGACTAGGGGACCGTTTCCCGCGGTTTTATCGGGGATGGTACTAATTTGTACCGCGTCAATTTTCCCTTTAAAAAGGGGTGTTTTTTCCCTTCCCCGAGGTCGAGAAGTTCTAAACAGGTCGACAGAAGTCTCCCCCGGGGCTCCTTTGTAATGGGATACTTTGAATGGGGTTAGGACCTGTAATGGTCCCCTTGTGCTGTAGAGACAAAAATGGTGTGCGCTTGGCAAGTCCGAGCCCTTAGGCCAAAAATATTTCTTCGTGCTTTTTGATACGGGGTTTTCCCCGGGGGCGTACCCCGGGACTTGTGGAAAACCTAAAGTAGTGGAAACATGGACTCTGGTTCACAGTTGGTATACGGTTCTGGGGGGGTCCCCAGCTGTGCAAAACGGCACAGTACCCCCTTGGGTTGCCCCACAAATCCTTCAGTGGAACGGGAGACTTGCCCTGTAAGTCAACGTCCTTTTTTGGTCGGGAAAAACGAAGGAGGAGCCACAGGGCCCTGTCGTTGGGCTTTCTCGAGATCCTCAAAAAAGGGTAAATTGCCGACATCACAAAATGTATATGTTCGACGGCACAGCTACAACTTTTTTGCCCTGGGGCATAGAAAATTTTTTCGGGTTGTAGTCTTGAACGTGGCGACCCGAGCATGTTTTTCCCGAGAGGTTCTTTTTCGCAAAAAGGGCCTTTTTAAGGGTAAATGATCTTTTAAAATTTGATAAAAATGATAGTGTACCCCGAAAATGACCGGGGCCCCATACAATGGCAAAAGCTTCTGCCTGTCACTGAAAAATGACTTCCGCTTTAGTAAGAAAGGGTAGAATAGGAAAATGGCTGTTTTCCCCATTAGATTCCTGTGAAAAGACTGCACCGATGAAAACTTTGCGGCTTTCATCTAAAGGAAAAATGCTTTGTAAAATCAGGGAATCAAGGGGGTTGGGGTGAGTTAATTGTTTAAAAATAAAAAAGCTCGTTCCGATCGACCCCACTAAAAGGGGGCATCCTTCTTGGTAAGCGTGTCAGGGGTGCAGCAATGGTGGAAAAAAAACCTGCGAAAAAGGTGCGGTAGAAACCCGCCACCATAAAGGACGGAGCATCCGCGCAGGGTTGGGGAATTTCTGCAGGGCCGAGTTTTAGACGTCCCTTTATGCCCCATTCTGGTTACTCGTGACCCAGAAATTTTATTTCCTTCCGGGGAAATGAATTTGGGAGCTTTCCTTTAAAAGATTTGCGGGCTACCCTGTCCAATACCCTGTCAAGTTTCTCAAATGTGACGGACATCTTGCCATGACTATGAGATCATCCAGGAGCCATGAGCGTGCCACCTAGGGGGTATGGAAAATTGTCTCATCAAACGACTAACGTGTTTGGGCTTGCGAAAACCCGAAGGGCATCCTCCTGAAGGTTTAATGCCAGTTGGGTAGGAAAGCTGTAAACTTTTGCTCTCATCACGGGGGGGATCTGCCAAAACCCCTGAAGAAGACAAGAGTTAAAAAAAAAGACCTTTTTATCCCCGATTTTTGCAACAGGTCGTTCAGAACGGGAAATGGAAAAAGGGTTTGGATGGTCATGCATTCGTTTCCTGAAATCGTAACGGGGGCCCGGGTTCCGTCTTTTTGGGGAAACCCAGAAAAAGGGGGAGAATTCCACGGGGAAGTGGACTCCTAAATAACTCCACAGGGGAGATCCGTGTATGATTCTTCGGCAAAGACTTTTTGGCATGTGGCAGGCGATAGCAGGTCAAAAATGGTACTAAAGGGGGTACGGTGAGAGCGTGGGGTAAAAACCCTTTTGACTCCCCATCAGTGAAAACTGCAGAACGTGCCGATTGAGAACCTGGAAAAAGTTTTGGGACCTCTTCAGGATAGTCTGTCAAGCTAATCATTTCCTGCACTGGCCGGGTGTTGGAAGAGTCAGCAGAGATGGGCCGGGGGAGAACTGCACCACAAGGAAGTCGCTGGGTTACCCCCCACTCTCACCGGGAGAGGGAATCTGAAAATCGAAAGTGAGGTATTCTTCGAGGGGAAAAAACTCGCATGCATGTTGACAACAAAGGGCTTGCAACTTTCCAGTTGACTGTGGCAAGGGGGTTTAAGGGGGAGACCCTTGATGCAGTGTCGTTTAACCAGCACATGGTTCCTTCAAAAAACTCTGCTCCCCGTACACGTAACAGGAGTGGCGAGTAGTGCAAAGTGCGTATACTTTGTACAAGCATAACTTGCTCGCTGAGCCAAACACGAGTCAGACGTCGCCTGCCCACAGGGATATGCGGCTTGACAATGCTGGGCTCTACAACACGTCAGAGTTAGAGTGAAGGTTTGACTGGGGTCCCCCGACGGGGGTTTACTGGTAATACGCGCTGATGGCCAGGAGGGGTGGGGCAAGAGCTCTATACGAGGTGATCAGGACAAGAGACCCCACCCCCGGGGGGAATGTGCTATGGAAACCAAACCCGGGCCGTTCTAGCACGGTACCTGAACAGAGAGCCCTAGTGGGGGTCCCCCAAGCGCCGCCCCCGAAGGGACATCCCCTCCCTTGAATTCCGCTTTTTCCCTCCGGAACTAAAACGGATCCTAAGATTGCCATGGTTTTGAAACCCTAGAGCAGGGCACCCTGGAAACATACCATCTCGATTAAGAATTTGCGGAAGCTTTTTGAACCCCCCCGGACCCCAAATTCTAGCGTTGTGCGACCGCGAACCGTCAGCGGTTTACCTGAGACTCCTCTCAAGGGCTGAATGGGGACGCCCGTCAACTGGCCCCGGGGAAGGCCAATGTTCCCGAAAAGGTGGAGCGGACAATGTTAACCCCCGAACCTGTGTCTAGGAAAAACTGAAAAAGGCTTATTGTGGCAGTGGACTCGATGAGCGTCCACATGGGGTTGTCATACCGACATGAAGGGATGACAGGCCCCGAGGTCCCCGGAGCACAGCGCTCGAGGCCGACACTTGTTGACGAGGCTCCCCTGGAAGGTACGGACGAGTCTGGCAACAAAAAGTCAAGACACTCGGTTTCCTCACTGTCGGAAGCGTATCATGCCCAGGGGGGAAGCATTGCGGACAGGGACAGTCAGGGACTCCGACGGGTTTTCTATTCTTTGCTGGTTTGCGGACGCGCCTCTTCCCCCGAAATAGTGGGGGGCTTCTACGAGATGGCATTGCGGACGACTGCTTTTCCCCTCAGTGTCATATACTTCGCAGCTTGTTACACTAGGGAGGTATGAAGGGGAAAATTGTGGAAAAAAAATCCCCGCGAAAGAGATGGGGAGGGTTTTGGGTTTCTGGGGGTACTGAGCATGGGGACTGTGACGGTTACTTTGCGGGGGGTTAAGTTGTAACACTCCCACGGTAGTGCCCTCGTTTTCCCGTTGAAAAAGTCATACACCTTAGCGGGGGGTTTTGGGGGGGTTCTGCTGGCGACTTTCGCCCTGGTAGGAAGGATGATGCCTTTTTTGATGAGACCAATGTTGTTACTGTGGCGTATTTTTTCTTAGGGGGGTTAGTGGGACTGGGGTTAGAAACTTTGTGGGCTGGTGTCTGCAGCGCAGCAAAGTGCTTCCCGGGTGCGACCCCGGGGGGCACTGTGGACGGCGCTGGAAGGATGGGTAGGGGATCATCCCCCAAGCGGCAAACTTGCCTTGCTCGGAAGGCGGGGTTGAGGAGTGAGGCGTCATATGCACCAGGAGTCGTGCTGAGGGCCGAGTCCTAGCGCATCAATGGGGAGCCCCGAGGGTTTGGGGCGGAATCCCCCGCATGATGCCACACCGCTGGGGATGAGTCTTTTTAGCAAACGGCCATCACCATCCACCCCCCTTATGGAGTTGACGGATCAGAAAGTCCGTGGCGGCTTGCTCGACCGGCAAACGAAACCGGGGGGGTTTTGCCGGTTTTACATTGGCCAAGACGCTGGTAACGATGTCAAAGTAATGGCGTTGGCGACTCGCCCAAAATTAAAAGCCTAAATTCCCCTTTAATTTTACCCCCAAAATGAATTTACAAACCGCTTGACTGCACAAGGACCCATATCCCCTGGGGAATCCCCTGCGCAACAGCAGCACGAATGTACTGTGTACCCTTGGGTATCAAATAGAGCCCAACAGTCGTCGATGATTTAGCCCAAGGCCTAAACTATTTGCACGACCCTCAAAAAATAAGGGTAGGTATGGACGTGAGCCGGCCCCCCTGGTGGTCAGGCTTTAGCCCCAAGTTGACCAAAATGTCGCGGGGCTTCGATGCCCTCCGCGTGCTACGCGGGGAGGCACCTTTCTGGCACCAGCAGAAACGGATAACGGCATGGCCATGCGTGTCTTTGTCATGAGTAATTGTTTAAAAGCAAGTAGGGCAGAAGATGGTAAACAGGTCAAGCAAGAAATGGTAGCACTGGCTACAATTTAAAAAAGAGTCAAGAGAAACTCAGCCAAGTACTAGGTAATGCTTAGTGTAGAAATAATTTTGGGAAAACAATTTAAAAAAAAAAATAGTGATACCCTCGAACAAAAATAAGAGATGTTGCAAGTGAATTACTACGGGGAAATGCAAAAATAAAGTAAGGGTAGTCAATAATTTCACCCGGGAAACTGGCAAAAATTTATGAAAAGGGGTTGAACTGTAAACCATGGTACAAAAATTTCCCCAAAATTAAAAAAAACAGGTAACACAACACAAAAATGTGCTCAAGCACAGTTTAAAAAAATTGCGGGGGCTGCATTGCAAATTGAAAAGCCAAAAAAAGGGTAAATTTACTTGCACAAGGGGAAGTTGGACGAAAAAATATCAGAGATGGAATAGGCCCAAAAACACAGAAAAAAAAAATACACGATCCCGAATTGCATATTCCAAAAAAAAAAATTATTAAAAAACAGATTATTAAAATTTAAGAAAATTGGGAAAGGGGAACTGGGGGGTTTGCAGGGTGTTTTATGGCAAAAAAAAAAAAAAAAATTTCCAATCTCAAAGGGCAAAATAAATTAAAATTTTACAAAAGGGAAATTTTGGTAATTAATGTAAATAAGCAGGTTCCCAAAAATACATCAATGACTTGGGTATATAAAAAAGCAAAAAAGCAATGCACATGGTGAATATTCATGATAAAAATGAAATAATGTAGAGCAAATAATGGGGGAACAGAAAAAAAAAAATTTTAAAGGGTAGGGACAGATTGTACCTGCAGGTGAATATACTAATACTTAAGTACTTTTAAGATACACTTATTAAAAGAAAAAAAAAAAAAAACAAACAAAAAAGTGCAAGGGTGTCAACAATTTTTGGCTAACTTGCAGGTGCAACTAAAAAAAAAACGCACAAGGAATTTAAAAGAAAACTGTATGTGAGAGATAAATTTTAAAATGGTTTTAAAATGAACAATTTAAATCAATAACTGAGGTGCCAGAAGCAGAAAAAAAAAATGGAATTTTAAAAAGTAGGAGGCAAAAAAATTCACAAAATTTTAAGCTGAGGAAGTGGCAAAATGTGCACTGATGCATGAACAATTTTCTGAATAGATTCAGTAACTAACTGTATTGGTGCGGACGTTAAAAAATGTCACAAAATATTAGGAAAAAGCTAGGGAAGCCTGTTTTTCTTAACTTTGAGTGCAAGGATAAGGGAGGGTGCCTGGGTTTCGTGAGTTCTGTGACACACAAGCCCCCGTAGCATTTTTATACTGTATGGGGGCTTTTTTACAAAAAAAGTAATTTTTAAAAAGGGAAAAGATGTTAGATTTATCTTTTGAATAAAGAGTTGGGGTACATAAATACACCATTAAAATCAAATTTAAATTTTTTTATTAAATCAACTATTTTTGGTCTGAGGTATTTTAACTTGATATTGACAAAATTTTATAATAAAATTTTAAATTAGCATCTAACTAAAAAAGTAAATAATTTTTCGTGACCCTACACAGGGTACCACTTTTGACATCGTCCTATAAAATTTTATATATATCTCTTTTCTAAAATATAAATTATAAAAAACATTTTTAAATAAATTAAATCACTGCTTCTCACGACAGAGGCAGCACCGATACTATTCAGTTAACGACAACCAGGGCCCTCTTTGTCCCACGACACCCTTTTTTTCTCAGGTTCCACTACGGCCCCGTCATATTCAGGTTCCCCTCCCCTACTCCCTAAGTGTCACACTACGGCCCGGCCCAGTTCAGGTAAAACCAACCTTTTTTATGTAAGTCCCCCAAACAGATTGATGATTCCGGCCCCCGTTGATCAACGTAGACGGGGAGGGCCCCAGACATCCCGGTAGTCCATAAATCCTCTCCAAAGGGTTGACACCCGCTGCCCAGCCCATGCTGCGCTCATGAAAGCAGCCGTCAAGTAAAATGAGGCCAACAGCTCAGTGGCTCGGTGAGCGGTTTTCTAACGCCGTAGTGGTCGTTGGTGGGCAGGTACAAATGCGTAGATTGTACCCGGGGGGAGTTCAGGTATTAAAAGTTGAAGCCAGTAAAAGTGTCCCTTAGGTGTGCAGGTACCCACTGTTAGGTCGATCCCGAGGCGTAGGTACATATTGTTACTAAAGCCGTAGACGTACCTTGGGTTTGGGCAGGTTCCCACTGCTTGATGTGCACCGGAGGCACTCAGGAACTTACTGCTCAATAA
>NW_026506997.1:0-42559 GCF_026875155.1 Cherax quadricarinatus | reverse complement strand
ATATTAAACCCCACTATAAACCCCCCACTAAAGCTACTCCTTCATTTCAACAGAATTCCAGTCACAATACGAGATTTTTAAATCCCCGAGTCATTTTCCACAAGTTTGGGATAATGTGCCTTAGTCATTTTCTTCGTTTCTGAGAGGTTTTTTTTCCCTAAGATGTTATTGTTTTCAGCTTCCTTTTCGTCTCTAAGTTTCATAACTTTATTCTTGCTGGTGGTTAACTCCAGCATCTTCTCTCCGACCATACCTGAAGTCGAGTCATGTCCGTAACCTTATTTCAACCTCTTCCAGTGTATTTCCTAAGATTATTTTCACAAATAAAAATTTTAAAGCTGATTTTGTACATGTTTTATTAATTTAAACATGATCCTAGGGACCCCATAAAACACTGATCCCTGAGGGACTCCACTAGCAACACTGATCCTGAGGGACTCCCACTAGTAACACTGATCCCTAGGGACTCCTAGCAACACTGACCCTGAGGGACTCCACGATAACACAGATCCTAGGACTCCAAGTAACACTGATCCCTGAGGGCTCCTACCTATAACATTTGATCCCTGGGGAATCCACTAGTAACACTGATCCTGAGGGACCCACTAAAACACTGATCCCTGTGGACTACTAGTAAACTGACCCTAGGACTCCACTATAACATTTGTCCTGAGGGGACTCCACTAGTAACATGATCCAAGGGACTCACTAGTAAACTGATCCTGTTGGACTCCACTAGTAAAGATCCCTGAGGGACTCCACTAGTAGCACTGATCCCTGGACCCCAAATAGTAACACTGATCCCTGGGGACTCCACTATAACATGATCCCTGAGGGACTCACAAATAACACTGATCCCTGTGGGACCCCAAATATTAACACTGACCCTGTGGACTCCCTAGTTCACTGATCCAGTGGGACTCCACTAGTAACCTGTCCTGTGGGACTCCACTAGCAACATGATCCCTGTACTCCACTTTAACATGATCCCTGAGGGACTCCAAGAACACTGATCCTTGGGACTCCACTAGTAAAAACTGTTTCCCTGTGGGACTCCACTAGTAACACTGATCCCTGTGGACTCCACTAGTAGCACTGATCCCTGAGGACCCACTTGAAACACTGACCCCTGTGGGACTCCACTAGTAACACTGATCCCTGGGGGACTCCACTAGTAACACTGATCCCTGTGGGACTCCACTAATAACACTGATCCCTGTGGGACTCCACTATTTTACACTGATCCCTGTGGGACTCCACTAGTAACACTGATCCCTGTGTTACTCCACTAGCACACTGATCCCTGTGGGACTCCACTAGTAACACTGATCCTGAGGACTCCACTAGTAACACTGATCCCTGTGGGACTCCACTAGTAACACTGATCCCTGGGGGACTCCACTAAAAACCCCTGATCCCTTGGGACTCAACTGGTAACACAGATCCCGGGGACTCCACTAGTAACACTGATCCCTGTGGGACATCACTGGTAAAACTGATCCTGAGGGACTCCACTAGTAACACTGATCCCTGTGGCACTCCATTTAGTAACACTGATCCCTGTGGGACTCCACTAGTAACACTGATCCTGTTGGACTCCCTAGTAACACTGATCCCTGTGGGACCCCACTAGTAACACTGATCCCTGAGGGACTCCACTAGCAACACTGATCCTGAGGACTCCACTAGTAACACTGATCCCTGTGGACTCCACTAGTAACACTGATCCCTTGGGACTCCACTATAACACTGATCTCTGTGGGACTCCACTGGGTAACACTGGACCCTGTGGGAACCCACTAGTAACACTGATCCCTGAGGACTCCACTGTAACACTGATCCTTGAGGGATTCCACTAGTAACACTGATCCCTGAGGGACTCCACTAGTAACACTGACCCCTTTGGGACTCCACTAGTAACACTGATCCCTGAAGGACTCCACTAGTAACACTGATCCCTGAGGGACTCCACTAGTAACACTGATCCCTGAGGGACTCCACTAGTAACACTGATCCCTGAGGGACTCCACTAGTAACACTGATCCCTGAGGGACTCCACTAGTAACACTGATCCCTGTGGGACTCCACTAGTAACACCGATCCCTGTGGGACTCCACTAGTAACACTGATCCCTGAGGGACTCCACTAGTAACACTGATCCCTGAGGGACTCCACTAGTAACACTGATCCCTGAGGGACTCCACTAGTAACACTGATCCCTGTGGGACTCCACTAGTAACACCGATCCCTGTGGGACTCCACTAGTAACACTGATCCCTGTGGGACATCACTGGTAACACTGATCCCTGAGGGACTCCACTAGTAACACTGATCCCTGTGGCACTCCACTATTAACACTGATCCCTGTGGGACTCCACTAGTAACACTGATCCCTGTTGGACTCCACTAGTAACACTGATCCCTGTGGGACCCCACTAGTAACACTGATCCCTGAGGGACTCCACTAGCAACACTGATCCCTGAGGGACTCCACTAGTAACACTGATCCCTGTGGGACTCCACTAGTAACACTGATCCCTGTGGGACTCCACTAGTAACACTGATCTCTGTGGGACTCCACTGGTAACACTGACCCTGTGGGACTCCACTAGTAACACTGATCCCTGAGGGACTCCACTAGTAACACTGATCCTTGAGGGATTCCACTAGTAACACTGATCCCTGAGGACTCCACTAGTAACAGGACCCCTTTGGCTCCACATAACCTGATCCCTGAGGGACTCCACTAGAAAACACTGATCCCTGTGGGACTCCACTAGTAACACTGATCCCTGAGGGACTCCACTAGTAACACTGATCCCTGAGGGACTCCACTAGTAACACTGATCCCTGAGGGACTCCACTAGTAACACTGACCCCTTTGGGGGACTCCACTAGTAACACTGATCCCTGTGGGACTCCACTGGTAACACTGATCCCCGAGGGACACCACTAGTAACACTGATCCCTGTGGGACTCCACTGGTAACACTGATCCCTGAGGGACTCCACTAGTAACACTGATCCCTGTGGGACTCCACTAGTAACACTGATCCCTGAGGGACTCCACTATAACACTGATCCCTGAGGGACTCCACTAGAACACTGATCCCTGGGGGACTCCACTAGTAACACTAATCCCTGGGGACTCCACTAGTAACACTGATCCCTGAGGGACTCCACTAGTAACACTGATCCCTGAGGAACTCCACTAGTAACACTGATCCCTGAGGGACTCCACTAGTAACACTGATCCCTGAGGGACTCCACTAGTAACACTGATCCCTGAGGGACTCCACTAGTAACACTGATCCCTGAGGAACTCCACTAGTAACACTGATCCCTGTGGGACTCCACTAGTAACACTAATCCCTGAGGGACTCCACTAGTAAGACTGATCCCTGAGGGACTCCACAAGTAACACTGATCCCTGAGGGACTCCACTAGTTACACTAAACCCTGAGTGCCCTCCACTATAACACTGATCCCTGAGGGACTCCACTAGTAACACTGATCCCTGTGGGACTGCACTAGTAACACTGATTACTGTGGGACTCCACTAGTAACACTGATCCCTGTGGGACTCCACTAGTAACACTGATCCCTGAAGGACTCCACTAGTAACACTGATCCCTGAGGGACCCCACTAGAAAACATTATCCCTGGGGGACTCCACTAGTAACACTAATCCCTGAGGGACTCCACTAGTTACACTGATCCCTGTGGGACTCCACTAGTAACTCTGATCCCTGAGGGAATTCACTAGTTACACTGATCCCTGAAAGACTCCACTAGTAGCACTGATCCCTGAGGGACTCCACTAGTAACACTGATCCCTGTGGAACTGCACTAGTAACACTGATCCCTGAGGGACTCCACTAGTACACTGATCCCTGTGGGACTCCACTAGTAACACTGATCCCTGTGGGACTCCACTAGTAACACTGATCCCTGTGGGACTCCACTAGCAACACTGATCCCTGTGGGACTCCACTAGTAACACTGATCCCTGAGGGACTCCATTAGTAACACTGATCCCTGAGGGACTCCACTAGTAACATTGATCCCTGTGGGACTCCACTAGTAACACTGATCCCTGTGGGACTCCACTAGTTACACTGATCCCTGTGGGACTCCACTAGTAACACTGATCCCTGAGGGACTCCAGTAGTTACACTGATCCCTGAGGGACTCCACTAGTAACACTGATCCCTGAGGGACTCCACTAGTAACACTGATCCCTGTGGGACTGCACTAGTAACACTGATCCCTGAGGAACTCCACAAGTAACACTGATCCCTGTGGGACTCCACTAGTAACACTGATCCCTGTGGGACTCCACTAGTAACACTGATCCCTGTGGGACTCCACTAGCAACACTGATCCCTGTTTGACTCCACTAGTAACACTGATCCCTGAGGGACTCCACTAGTAACACTGATCCCTGAGGGACTCCACTAGTAACATTGATCCCTGTGGGACTCCACTAGTAACACTGATCCCTGAGGGACTCCACTAGTAACACTGATCCCCGAGGGACTCCACTAGTAACACTGATCCCTGTGGGACTCCACTAGCAACAATGATCCCTGTGGGACTCCACTAGTAACACTGATCCCTGTGGGACTCCACTAGCAACACTGATCCCTGTGGGACTCCACTAGTAACACTGATCCCTGAGGGACTCCACTAGTAACACTGACCCCTGAGGGACTCCACTAGTAAGACTGATCCCTGAGGGACTCCACTAGTAACACTGATCCCTGTGGGACTCCACTAGTAACACTGATCCCTGAGGAACTCCACTAGTAACACTGATCCCTGAGGGACTCCACTAGTAACACTGACCCCTTTATGGGACCCCTCTAGTAACACTGATCCCTGAGGGACTCCACTAGCAACACTGATCCCTGTGGGACTCCACTAGTAACACTGATCCCTGAGGGACTCCACTGGTAACACTGATCCCTGTGGGACTGCACTAGTAACACTGATCCCTGTGGGACTCCACTAGTAGCATTGATCCCTGTGAGACTCCACTAGTAACACTGATCCCTGAGGGACTCCACTAGTTACACTGATCCCTGTGGGACTCCACTAGTGACACTGATCCCTGGAGGGACTCACTATTACACTGACCCTGAGGGACTCCACTAGTAACACTGATCCCTGAGGGACTCCACTAGTAACACTGATCCCTGTGGGACTGCACTAGTAACACTGATCCCTGAGGGACTCCACTAGTAACACTGATCCCTGTGGGACTCCACTAGTAACACTGATCCCTGTGGGACTCCACTAGTAACACTGATCCCTGAGGGACTCCACTAGTAGCACTGATCCCTGAGGGACTCCACTAGTAACACTGATCCCTGTGGGACTCCACTAGTAACACTGATCCCTGAGGGACTCCACTAGTAACACTGATCCCTGTGGGACTCCACTAGTAACACTGATCCCTGAGGGACTCCACTAGTAACACTGATCCCTGTGGGACTCCACTAGTTACACTGATCCCTGTGGGACTCCACTAGTAACACTGATCCCTGTGGGACTTCACTAGCAACACTGATCCCTGTGGGACTTCACTGGGTAACACTGATCCCTGAGGGACTCCACTAGTAACACTGATCCCTGTGGGACTCCACTAGTAACACTGATCCCTGTGGGACTCCACTAGTAACACTGATCCCTGTGGGACTCAACTGGTAACACAGATCCCTGAGGGACTCCACTAGTAACACTGATCCCTGTGGGACATCACTGGTAACACTGATCCCTGAGGGACTCCACTAGTAACACTGATCCCTGTGGGACTCCACTAGTAACACTGATCCCTGTGGGACTCCACTAGTAACACTGATCCCTGTTGGACTCCACTAGTAACACTGATCCCTGTGGGACCACATTAGTAACACTGATCCCTGAGGGACTCCACTAGCAACACTGATCCCTGAGGGACTCCACTAGTAACACTGATCCCTGTGGGACTCCACTAGTAACACTGATCCCTGTGGGACTCCACTAGTAACACTGATCTCTGTGGGACTCCACTGGTAACACTGACCCTGTGGGACTCCACTAGTAACACTGATCCCTGAGGGACTCCACTAGTAACACTGACCCTGAGGGACTCCACTAGTAACACTGATCCCTGTGGGACTCCACTAGTAACACCGATCCCTGTGGGACTCCACTAGTAACACTGATCCCTGTGGGACTCCACTGGTAACACTGATCCCCGAGGGACACCACTAGTAACACTGATCCCTGTGGGACTCCACTGTAACACGATTCCTGAGGGACTCCACTAGTAACACTGATCCCGTGGGACTCCACTAGTACATGATCCTGAGGGACTCCACTAGTAACACTGATCCCTGAGGGACTCCACTAGTAACACTGATCCCTGAGGGACTCCACTAGTAACACTGATCCCTGTGGGACTCCACTAGTAACACTAATCCCTGAGGGACTCCACTAGTAACACTGATCCCTGAGGGACTCCACAAGTAACACTGATCCCTGAGGGACTCCACTAGTTACACTGATCCCTGAGGGACTCCACTAGTAACACTGATCCCTGAGGGACTCCACTAGTAACACTGATCCCTGTGGGACTGCACTAGTAACACTGATTACTGTGGGACTCCACTAGTAACACTGATCCCTGTGGGACTCCACTAGTAACACTGATCCCTGAAGGACTCCACTAGTAACACTGATCCCTGAGGGACTCCACTAATAACATTGATCCCTGTGGGACTCCACTAGTAACACTAATCCCTGAGGGACTCCACTAGTTACACTGATCTCTGTGGGACTCCACTAGTAACACTGATCCCTGAGGGAATTCACTAGTTACACTGATCCCTGAGGGACTCCACTAGTAGCACTGATCCCTGAGGGACTCCACTAGTAACACTGATCCCTGTGGAACTGCACTAGTAACACTGATCCCTGAGGGACTCCACTAGTACACTGATCCCTGTGGGACTCCACTAGTAACACTGATCCCTGTGGGACTCCATAAAACACTGATCCTGGTGGGACTCCACTAGCAACACTGATCCCTGTGGGACTCCACTAGTAACACTGATCCCTGAGGGACTCCACTAGTAACACTGATCCCTGAGGGACTCCACTAGTAACATTGATCCCTGTGGGACTCCACTAGTAACACTGATCCCTGTGGGACTCCACTAGTTACACTGATCCCTGTGGGACTCCACTAGTAACACTGATCCCTGAGGGACTCCAGTAGTTACACTGATCCCTGAGGGACTCCACTAGTAACACTGATCCCTGAGGGACTCCACAGTAACACTGACCCCTGTGGACTGCACTAGTAACACTGATCCTGAGGAACTCTACTAGTAACACTGATCCCTGTGGGACTCCACTAGTAACACTGATCCCTGTGGGACTCCACTAGTAACACTGATCCCTGTGGGACTCCACTAGCAACACTGATTCCCTGTTTAAACCTCCACTAGTAACACTGATCCTTGAGGGACTCCATTTAGTACACTGATCCCTGAGGGCCCTCCACTAGAAACACTGATCCCCGGGGGAAACTCCACTAGTAACACTGATCCCTGTGGGACTCCACTATAACACTGATCCTGAGGGACTCCACTAGTAACCTGATCCCCGAGGGACTCCACTATAACACTGATCCCTGTGGGACTCCACTAGCAAAAATGACCCCTTTTGGACTCCACTAGCAACACTGATCCCTGTGGGACTCCACTAGTAACACGACCCCTGAGGACTCCACTAGTAACACGGGCCCTGAGGGACTCCACTAGTAAGACTGATCCCTGAGGGACTCCACTAGTAACAGTGATCCCTGTGGGACTCCACTAGTAACACTGATCCCTGAGGAACTCCACTAGTAACACTGATCCCTGAGGGACTCCACTAGTAACACTGATCCCTGTGGGACTCCACTAGTAACACTGATCCCTGAGGGACTCCACTAGCAACACTGATCCCTGTGGGACTCCACTAGTAACACTGATCCCTGAGGGACTCCACTGGTAACACTGATCCCTGTATGACTGCACTAGTAACACTGATCCCTGTGGGACTCCACTAGTAGCATTGATCCCTGTGAGACTCCACTAGTAACACTGATCCCTGAGGGACTCCACTAGTTACACTGATCCCTGTGGGACTCCACTAGTGACACTGATCCCTGAGGGACTCCACTAGTTACACTGATCCCTGAGGGACTCCACTAGTAACACTGATCCCTGAGGGACTCCACTAGTAACACTGATCCCTGTGGGACTGCACTAGTAACACTGATCCCTGAGGGACTCCACTAGTAACCTGATCCCTGTGGGGACTCCACTAGTAACACTGATCCCTGAGGGACTCCACTAGTAACACTGATCCCTGTGGGACTCCACTAGCAACATTGATCCCTGTGGGACTCCACTAATAACACTGATCCCTGAGGGTCTCCACTAGTAACACTGATCTCTGTGGGACTCCACTAGTAACACTGATCCCTGTGGGACTCCACTAGTAACACTGATCTCCGAGGGACTCCACTAGTAACACTGATCCCTGTGGGACTCCACTAGTAACACTGATCTCTGTGGGACTCCACTAGCAACACTGATCCCTGTGGGACCCCAACTAGTAACACTGACCCCTGTGGGACTCCACTAGCAACACTGATCCTGTGGGACTCCACTATTTAACACTGATCCCTGAGGACTCCACTAGTACACTGTTCCCTGCGGACTCCACTAGCAACACTGATCTCTGTGGACTCCACTACAACCTGTCCTGTGGGACTCCACTAGTAACACTGACCCGGGACTCACTAGCAACACTGATTCCTGCGGGACTCCACTAGCAACACTGATCCCTGTGGGACTCCACTAGCAACACTGATCCCTGTGGGACTCCACTAGCAACACTGATCCCTGTGGGACTCCACTAGCAACACTGATCCCTGAGGGACTCCTCTAGGAACACTCTTATATCCACTTATATCAGCTCAGTTTAAATGTTCCTTTCTGCTTGCTAATATTTTTTTCTTTAATCCTAGTTTACTTTTCCAATTTACCAGGTTGTCTTTCATGCATCTCCATATCAAAAGACTTTTTCCAGTCTAGAAATATGCAATCCGCCCATCTCTCTTACCTTTCTAATGTCAGTTATTTTATCACAAGTCTATAAAACGTTTGTAAGCCACGAATTTTCTTTCTTAAAACCGTGTGGCTGTTCCGTCAGGAATTTAATACTTTCAAGATATTTATCAAATCTTTTTTATGATGTTTTCGAGCAATTTTCACATTACATTCATTAGAGACACTGGTCTGTAGTTCGGAGCTTCCCGACTGTCACCTTCCTTATATACTAGTATCACATTGCTATCATCCAGTCATCTGACACTTCACCCGTCGTTAACGATCATGTCCAGTCTTGTACAACATTTTAGCTCCTTTTAATAATAGTGGTCACATTCCGTCTGATCCATTAAGAGTCCCCTTCACCTCGACATTAATTTCAGTGAATGAGAGTATTGGCCCCTTCTCTTTTATTAACACATGTAATCTTCCACTGAGGTCACAGCATACTTCCTGGTCATATCCTGGTTAACATTTTTCTACCTTACCGTCATCTTTCTTCGGATATAGCTGTAGTGTTGATTTTGCATTTGCCTTCGTTGCTATGTCAGTTGAAGTTGTTTTATTTTTGGCTACCCTCCTCACTCATTGATAATTATCTTTTCTTGTTCTTCTGCTAGCTTGATTACTCTCTGACGTTGGGTGTTATCTGTGTTTTTCCACGTTCTTGAGTTTTCTCTATTTTTTTTTAATCGATGATGATTAACGATTGGTTCACCCAGTATATCTTACAACTCTTATTGAAATTCTCCATCATTTCCTGTGTTGAATGTCCTCTAAAGCCATCATCCCACTGTAACTGTACCACAAAATTCCTCATTTCTTCATAATTTCTTTCCCGTACTTAAGTCTTTACCATTCTTCAATATCCCCCTATTTTCTTCAGCTCACTTCCACTACGTAACAAAAATGTTGCTGCTGCTGCTGCTACTGCTGCTGCTGCTGCTGCTGCTGCTGCTGCTGCTGCTGCTGCTGCCCGCTGCCGGGGGCTGTCGCTGGACAAGGACAAGAACAGACAGCAAGGGAAGAAGCAAGGTCAAGAACAGTCAGCAAGGAAGAAGCAGGACAAGAAACGGACAGCAAGGGAAGAGGCTAAGGACAAGAACAGACAGCAAGGGAAGAAGCAGACCGCAAGGGAAGAGGCAAGGACAAGAACAGACAGCAAGGAAGAAGAAGGACCAGGAACAGACAGCAAGGGTAGAGGCAAAAATAGGGGACAATAACAGATCAGCATGGGAAGAAGCAAGGACAAAAGACAGACAGAAAGGGAAGAAGCAAGGACAAGGAAAGAGAAGCAAGGGAAGAGGCAAGGACACAAAAACAGACAGCAAGGGGAAGAGGCAAGGACAAGAACAGACAGAAAGGGAAGAAAGCAAGGACAAGAAACAGACAGGCCATGGGAAGAGGCAGAAGGACATAAGACAAGAAGCAGGGATGGAGGAAAGGACAAGAAACAGACAGAAAGGGAAGAGGGAAGACAAGAACAGACAGGAAGGCGAAGAAGCAGGACAAGAACAGACAAGCAAAGAAGAGGCAAGGACCAAGATCAGACAGAAAGGGAGGAGGCAAGGTACATGAACAGAAGCAAGGGAAAGGCAAGGGCAAAGGAACAGACAACAAGGAAGAAGCAAGGACAAGAACAGACAGAAGGGAAAAGCTAAGGACAAGAACAGACAAACAAGGGAAGAGCAAGGACAAGAAAAACCCCCAGACAGCAAGGGAAGAGGCAAGGACAAGAACAGCCAGCAAGCTAAGAGGCAAGGAAAAGAACAGACAACAAGGGAAGAGGGCAGGGACAAGAACAGACAGCAAGGGAAGAGCAATGGAAAATGAACAGACAAAACAAGGGGAAGAAAGCTAGAACAAGAACAGACAGAAAGGAAGAGGCAAGAAATGAAACGACAGCAAGGGAAGAAGCACAGAGCAAGAACAGACAGCAAGGGAAAGGGCCAAAGACAAGAACAGACAGCAAGGGAAGAGGAAGGAAATGAAACAGACAGAAGGGAAGAAGCCAAGAACAGAACAGACAGCAAGGGAAGAGGCAAAGACAGAACCGACAGCAGGGAACAAAAGAGGCTCGGACAAGAACAGACAGCTAGGGAAGAAGCAGACAAGAACCAGACAGCAAGGGAATAGGCAAGGACAAGAAAGACAGCAAGGGAAGAGGCAAGGACAAGAACAGACCAGCAAGGGATAGATGAAGGACAAGAACAGACAGCAAGGGAAGAGGAAGACAAGAACAGACGCAAGGGAAGGGCAAGAACTAAGACAGACAGCAAGGGAAGAGGCAAATGAACAAGAACAGACAGATGGGAAAAGAGGCAAGGACAAAAACAGACAGGAAGGGGAAGAAGCAGAACAAGAAACAGACAGCAAGGGAAGATGCAAGAACAAGAACAGACAGCAGGGAAGAGGCAAGGGACAAAAAACAGACAGCAAGGGAAGAGGCAAGGACAAGAACAGACAGCAAGGGAAGAGGCAAGAAACAAGAACAGACAGCAAAGGGGAAAAGGCAAGGACAAGAACAGAAGACAGGAAGGGAAGAAGCAATGACAAGAACAGACGCATGGAAGAGGCAAGGACAAGAACAGACAGCAAGGATGAAGGGTAAGGACAAGAACAGACAGCAAGAGAAGAGGCAAAAGAAACAAGAACAGGTAGCAGGGAAGAGGCAAGAAAACCAAGAACAGACAGCAAGGGAAGGGCAAGAACAAGAACAGGCAGCTAGGGGGAAGAGGCAAGAACAGAACAGACAGCAAGGAAGATGCAAGAACAAGAACTGGACAGCAAGGGAAGAAGCAAAAAGAACAAGAACAGCAGCAAAGGGAAGGAGGTAAAGCACAAGAAACAGACAGCAAGTGGAAGAAGTGGGCAAGAACAAGAACAAGACAGCAAGGGAAGATGGCAAGAACAAGAACAGACGCTAGGGAACGAGGCAAGGACAAGAACAGACTGAAGGGAAGGGGCAAGACAAGAACAGACAGCAGGGAAGAGGAAGGACAAGCACAGACAGAAAGGGAAGGGCAAGGACAAGAACAGACCGCAAATCAGAAGCAGGACAAGAACAGACAGCAAGGGAAGAAGCAAGGACAAGAAAAAGACAGTAAGGTAGAGCATGGACAAGAACAGACAGCAAGGGAAGAAGCAGACAGCAAGGGAAGAGGCAAGGACAAGAACAGACAGCAAGGAAGAAGCAAGGTCAAGAACAGACAGCAAGGGTAGAGGCAAGGACACCACGATCAGACAGTAGGGAATAAGCAAGGGACATAGAACGACAGAAAGGGAAGAAGCAAGGGACAAAGAACAGACAACAAGGGGAGATCAAGGACGGAACAGACGCAAGGGCTCGAGGCAAGGAAAAGAAAGACAGCAAGGGAAGAGGCCAAGGACAAGAACAGACTGGAAGGGAGAGCAAAGGACAGAACAGATCAGCAAGGGAAGAGGCAAGGACAAGAACAGACAGCAAGGGAGGGCAAGGACCAAGAACAGACAGCATGGGAAGAAGCAAGGACAGAAAAGACAGCAGGGAAGGAGGCAAGGACAAGAAAGACAGCAAGGGGGAAGATGAAGAGACAAGTACAGTCAGGAAGGGAAGAAGAAGGACAGACAGACGGAAGGGAAGAAGCCAGGACGAGAACAGACAGCAACGGAGAGGCAAGGAAAGAAACAGACAGGAAGGGAAGAAAGATAGCAAAGGACAAGACAGACTCAGCAAGGTAGAGGCAAGGACAAGAAACAGACAGCAGGAAGAAGCAAGGACTAGAACAGACAGCCAAGGGAAGAGGCAAGGACAAGAACAGACAGCAAGGGAAGAGGCAAGGACAAGACAGACAACAAGGAAGAGGGCCAAGGGACAAGAACAGACAGCATGGGAAAGAGGCAAGGACAAGACAACAGGCAAGGGAAGAGGCAAGGACAAGAACAGACAGCAGGGAAGATGGCAAGGACCAAGAACAGACAAGAGGGTAGAAGCAAGGACAAGAAAAACTGGACAGGCAAAGGAAGAGGCAAGGGACAAAGAACAGACAGCAAGGGAAGAGCAAGGACAAGAACAGACAGAAGGAGAAAAAGCAGGGGCCAAGAACGACATCAAGGGAAGAAGCAAGGTACAAGAAACAGCAGCAAGGGAAGAGCAAGGACAAGAACAGACAAACAAGGGAAGAGAATCAAGGACAAGAACAGACAGCAGGAAGAGGCAAGGACAAGAACAGACAGCAAGGCAGAGGCAAGGACAAGAACAGACAAGCAAGGGAGGGGAAGAGGCAAAGGACAAGAACAGACAGAAGGGAAGAAGCAAGGACAAGAACAGACTGCAAAGGAAGAGGCAAGGGACAAGAAACAGACAGCAAGGGAAGAGGCAGGACAAGAAACAGCAGCAAGGGGAAAAGGCAAAGGCAAGAACGACAAAAGGAAGAAGCAAGGACAAGAACAGACAGCAAGGGAAGAGGCACGGCACAAGAGAACAGAAACAAGGGAAGAAGCTAGGACAAGAAACAGACAGCAGGGGAAGCGGCAAGGCAAGAACAGACAGCAAGCTAAGAGGCCAGGATAAGAACGACAACAAGGGAAGAGGCGGGACAAGAACAGACAGAAGGGAAGAGGCAAGTAATGAAAGACAAAAGGGAAGAGCAAGAACAAGAACAGCAGCAGGGAATGAGGCAAGACAAGAAAGACAGCAAGGGAAAGAGGCGCAAGGACAAGTGAACAGACCAGCTAGGGAAGAAAGCACGGGACAAGAACCGGACAGCAGGGATTAGGCAAAGGACAAGGAACAGACAGCAAGGGAGAGGTCAAGGACAGAACAGACAGCAAGGGAAGAGGCACTGGACAAAAACAGAAAGGAAGGGAAGAAGCAAGAAACGATCAGACAGCAAGGGAAGAGGCAAAAGAAACGAACAAGAACAGACAGCAATCGGGAAGAGGCAAGGACAAAAAAACAGACAGCAGGGAAGAGGCAAGGACAAGAACAGACAGAAAGGGAAGGGCAAGAACAAGAACAGACAGCAAAGGAAAAGGCAGGACAAGAAACAGAAGGAAGGGAAAAGCAATGACAAGGAACAGACAGCAAGGGAAGAGGCAAGGACAAAGATACAGACTGCAAGGGAAGAGGTAAGGGACAAGGAACAGACAGCAAGAGAAGATGGCCACGAACAAGAATAGACAGCAAGGAAGAGGACAAGAACAAGAACAGACAGCAAGGGAGGAAGAGGCAAGAACAAGAAAGACAGAAGGGAAGAGGCAAGGAACCAAGAACAGACAGAAGGGAAGAGGCCAAAAGACAAGTGAAACAGACAGCAAGGAGAAGAAGCAAGAACAAGTAAAGCGATCGGGAAGAGGCAAGAACAAGAACAGACAGCAAGGGAAGAGGCAAGAACAAGAACGACTGGCAAGGGAAGAGCAAGAACAAGAAAGACAGCAAGGGAAGCGGCAAGGACAAGAACAGACAGCAAGGGAAGGGCAAGGACAAGAACAGACAGCAAGGTGGAAGAGGCAGGGACATGAACAGACAGCAAGGGAAGAGGCAAGGACAAAGAACGAGACAGCAAGGGAAGAAGCAAGGACAAGAACAGACAGCAAGGGAAAGAAAGCAAGGACAAGAACAGACAGTAAGGGAAGATGCAAGGACAAGAACAGACAGCAAGGGAAGAAGCAGGACAGCAAGGGAAGAGGCAAGGACAGAACAGGACAGCAAGGGAAGAAGCAAGGACAAGAACAGACAGCAAGGGTAGAGGCAAGGACAAGAACAGACAGCAAGGGAAGAAGCAAGGACAAGAACAGACAGGAAAGGGAAGAAGCAGGGACAAGATCAGACAAACAAGGGAAGAGGTTAAGGAAGGAACAGACAGGAAAGGGAAGAGGCAAGGACAAGTCAGACAGAGGGTATGAAGGCAAGGACAAGAACAGACAGGAGGGAAGAAGCAAGAGGACAAGAACAGACAACAGCAAGGGAAGATGGCAAGGACAAAGAACAGACAGCAAGGTCAGAGGAAGGACAAGAAACAGACAGCAAGGGAAGAAGCAAGGACAAGAACAGACAGCAAGGGAAGAGGCAAGGACAAGAACAGACAGCAAGGGAAGAGGCAAGGACAAGAACAGTACAGGAATGGAGAAGAAGCAAGGACAGAACGACAGGAAGGGGAGAAGCAAGGACGGAGAACAACGCAACGGAAGGCAGGCAAGAAAGAACAGACAGGAAGGGAAGAAGCAAGGAAAGAACAGACGCAATGGAAGAGGCAAGGACAAGAACAGACAGCAAGGGAAGAAGCAGGACAAGAACAGACAGCCAAGGGAAGAGGCAAGGACAAGATACAGACACGCAAGGGAAGAGGCAAGGACAAGCAACAGACAACAAGGGAAGAGGCAAGGACAAGAACAGACAGCATGGGAAGAGGCTAAGGACACCAAAAAAGGAACCGACAGCAAGGAAGAGGCAAGGACAAGAACAGACAGCAAGGGAAGAGGCAAGGACAAGAACAGACAGGAAGGGAAGAAGCAAGGACAAGAACAGACAGCAAGGGAAGAGGCAAGGACAAGAACAGACAGCAAGGGAAGAGGCAAGGACAAGAACGACAGCAAGGGAAAAAGCAAGGGCAGAGGCAAGAACAGACATCAAGGGAAGAAGCAAGGACAAGAGAGACGCAAGGGATGAGGAAGGACAAGAAACAGACAACAAGGGAAAGAGCAAGGAACAAGAACAGACAGACAAGGCGAAGAGGCAAGGACAAGAACAGACAGCAAGGAGAGGCAAGGACAAGAACAGACAGCAAGGAAAGAGGCAAGGACAAGAACAGACAGGAAGGGAAGAAGCAAAAGGACAGAATGACAGCAAAGAAAGAGGCCAGGACAAGAACAGACAGGCAAGGGAAGAGGCATGGACAAAGATTACAGACAGCAAGGGAAAAGGCAAGGGCAAGAAACAGAACAACAAGGAAGAAGCAAGGACCAGAACAGACAGCAGGGAAGAGGCAAGGACAAGAACAGAAACAAGAAGAAGCAAGGACAAGAACAGGACTGCAAGGGAAGAGGCAAGGACAAGAACCAGACTGCAAAAGCTAAGAGGCAAGGATAAGAACAGACAACAAGGGATGAGGCAGGGACAAGAAACGACAGCAAGGGAAGAGGCAAGGAAATGAACAGACAAAAAACAAGAAGAAGCACGACAAGAAACAGACAGCAAGGGAGAGGCAAGACAGAACAGACAGCAAGGGGAAGAGGCAAGGACAAGAACGACAGTAGGTGAAGAAAGCACGGACAAGGAACAGACAGCAAGGGAATAGGCTAAGGACAAGAACAGACGCAAGGGAAGAGGCAAGGATCAAGAAACAGCAGCAGGAAGAAGCAAGGACAAGAATTGACAGCAAGGGTAGAGGCAAGAACAAAGAACAGACGCAGGGAAGAGGCAAGAACAAGAACAGACAGCAAGGGAAGAGGCAAGAAGAACAAGTACAGACAGAAGGGAAGAGGCAAGGAAAAAAACAGCAGGAAGGGAAGAAGCAAGGACAAGATACAGTACAGCAGGGAAGAGGCAGAGACAAGAACAGACAGCAAGGGAAGATGGCAAGGACAAACAGACCGCAAGGGAAGAGGCAAGGACAAGAACCAGACAGCAAGGGAAGAGGCAAAGAACAAGAACAGAAGCAAGGAAAAGGCAAGACAAGAACAGCAGGAAGGGAAGAAGAAGGACAATGACAAGAAACAGACAGAAGGGAGAGGCAAAGGACAAGAACAGACAGCAAGAGGAAGAGGTGAAAGGACAAGAACAGACAGCAAGAGAAGAGGCTGAACAAGAACAGACAGCAAGGGAAGATGCTAAGAACTAGAACAGACAGCAGGGAAGAGGCAAGAACAAGAACAGACAGCAAGGGAAGAGGCAAAAAGAACAAGACAGACAGAAAGGGATAAGAGGCAAGAACAAGAACAGACCAGCAAGGGAAGAAGCAAGAAACAGAACAGACAGCCAGGGAAGAGGCAAGAACAAGAACAGGACAGCAAGGGAAGGGCAAGAACAAGAACAGACTAGCAAGGGAAGAGGCAAGAACAGAACAGAGCGCAAGGGATGAGGCAAGGACAAGAACAGACCGCAAGGGAAGGGGCAGGACAAGAACAGACAGCAAGGGAAGAGGCAAGGACAAAGAACAGACAGCAAAGGGAAAGAGGCAAGGACAAGAAGGACATCAAGGGAAGAAGCCAAGGACAAGAAAGACAGCAAGGGGAGAAGAAGCATGGCACAAAGAACAGACAGGTAAGGAAGAGGCACAAGGACAAGAACAGACAGCAAGGAAAGAAGCAGACAGCAAGGGAAGAGGCAAGGACAAGAACAGAAGCAAGGGAAGAAGCAAGGACAAGACAGACAGCAAGGGTAGAGGCAAGGACTAGAAACAGACAGCAAGGGAAGAAGCAAGGACAAGAAAGGACAGAAAGGGAAAAGTAGCAAGGACAAGAACAGAAACAAGGGAAGAGGCTAGGTCAGGAACAGACAGCAAGGAAAGGCAAGGACTAGAACAGACAGCAAGGGAAAAGAGGCAACAAGGGACAGAACAGACAGGAAGGGAAGAAGCAAGGACAAGAACGAGACAGCAAGGGAAGAGGCAGGACAAGAACAGACAGCAAGGGAAAGAGGGACAAAATGGACCAAGACAGCAGCAAGGGAAAAGAAGCAAGGACAAGAACAGACAGCAAGGGCAAGGCAGACAAGAACAGAAGCAAGGGAAGAGGCAGGGAAAGAACAGACAGGAAGGGAAGAAGCAAGGACAAGAAACAGGACAGGAAGGGAAGGAAGCACAAGGACGAGTACAGACAGCAACGGAAGAGGGCAGGAAAGAACAGACAGGAAGGAAGAAGCACAGGACCAAGAAACAGACAGCAAGGGAAGAGGCTTGGACAAGAACAGACAGCAAGGGAAGAAGCAAGGAAAACCAAAGGAACAGACAGCAAGGGAAAGAAGAGGCAAGACAAGAACAGAAAGCAAGGGAAGAGGCAAAGGACAAGAACAGACAACAGGGAAGAGGCAAGACAAGAACAGGACAGCCATGGAAGAGGAAGGACAAGAACAGACAAACAAGGGAAGACAGCAAGGGACAAGAAAGACAGCAAGGGAACGAGGCAAGGTACACGAACAGGACAGCAAAGGAAGAGGCAGGACTAGAACAGACAGCAAGTGAAGAGGCAAGGGACAAGAACAGACGCAAGGGTCTCTGAACAAGGACAATCCCCCACATTATCGCCAAAGGGAAGAGGCAGGAACAAGAAGAAAAGATAGCAAGGGAGAGGAAGAGGCAAGGACAAGAACAGACAGCAAGGGGAAGAGGCAAGGACAAGAACAGGACAGCAAGGGAAGAGGCAATGGACAAGAACAGACCAACAAGGAAGTGGCAAGACAAGAACAGACAGCAATGGGAAGAGGCAAGGACTAAGAACAGACAGCAGGGAGAGGCAAGGACAAGAACAGACAGCAAGGGAAAGAGGCAAGGCCAAGGAACAGACAGAGAAGGGAAGAAGCAAGAGACAAGCAACAGACAGCAAGGAAGAGGCAAGGGAAACAGAACAGACGGGCCGAAGAGCAAGGACAAGAAACAGACAGCAAGGGGAAGGAAAAAAGGAAGGGCACTGAACACGTCAACAGGGAAGAAGCTGGAAGAACAGACAGCAAGGGAAGAGGCAAGGACAAGAACAGACAACAGGGAAGAAAGCAAGGACAAGAACAGACAGCAAGGGAAAGAGGCAAGGACAAGAAACAGACAGCAAGCTAAGAGGCAAAGAGAGCCACCCCCCCCCCTCAAGAACAGAATACAAGGGAAGAGGCAGGGACAAGAACAGAACAGCAAGGGAAGAGGCAAGGAAATGAACAGACAACAAGGGAAGAAGCAAGAACAAGAAACAGAACAGCATGGGAAAGAGGGCAAAGACAAGAACAGACAGCAGGGAAGAGGCAAAGGACAAGAAACAGACAGCTAGGTAGAAGCACTGGACAAGAACAGACAGCAAGGGAATAGGAGAGGACAAGAACAGACAGCAAGGGAAGAGGGCAAGGACAATTAAGACAGCAAGGGAAGATGCAGGACAAGAACAGACAGCAAGGGAAGAGGCAAGAACAAGAACAGACAGCAAGGGAAGAGGCAAGAACAAGAACAGACAGCAAGGGAAGAGGCAAGAACAAGAACAGACAGCAAGGGAAGAGGCAAGGACAAAAAAACAGGACAGGAGGGAAGGAAGCAAATGAATCAAAGTACAGACAGCAAGGAAGTGGCAAGAAACCGAACAGACAGCAAGGAAGAGGCAAGGACAAAAAAAGACATGCAAGGGAAGGAGGCAAGGACAAGAACAGACAGAAGGGAAGAGGCAGAACAAGAAAGACAGCAAGGAAAGGCAAGTACAGAACAGGACAGTGCAGGCGAAGAAGCAATGACAAGCACAGACTGAAGGAAGCGGCAAGGACAAGAACAGACAGCAAGGGAAGAGGTAAGGACAAGAACAGACAGCAAGAGAAGAGGCAAGAACAAGAACAGACAGCAAGGGAAGAGGCAAGAACATAGAACAGACAGCAAGGGAAGAGGCAAGAACAAGAAACAGACAGCAAGGGAAGAGCAAGAAAGAACAAGAACAGACAGAAGGGAAGAGGCACAGAACAAGAACTGACAGCAAGGGAAGAAGCAAGAACCAAGAACAGACAGCAAGGGAAGAGGCCAACAAGAACAAGAACAGACAGCAGGGAAGAGGCAAGAAGAACAAGAACAGACAGCAAGGGAAGAGGCAAGAACAAGAACAGACTAGCAAGGGAAGAGGCAAGGCAAGAACAGAAGCAAGGGTAGGGGCAAGGATTCAAGAACAGACAGCAAGGGAAGAGGCAAGGACAAGAACAGACAGCAAGGGAAAGAGCGCCTCAGGACCTCTAAGCCTCCAGCAAGGTCTAAGAAGGACATAGAACGACAGCATGGGAAGAAGCAAGGACAAGAACAGACGTAGGGAAGAGGCAAAGACAAGAACAGACAGAAGGGATAGAGCGACGCAAGGGAAGAGGCAAAGGACAAGAACGTCAGCAAGGGAAGGAGCAAGGACAACTCGAAAACAGACAGCAAGGGTAGAGGCAAGGACAGAACAGACAGCAAGGAAGCAAGCCACAGCGACAAGCACAGACAGCAAAGGGAAGAGAGTGATAAGCAAGGAAAACGATACAGACAACAAGGGATGAGGCAAGGACAGGAACTGCAGCATGGGAAGAGGCATGGACAGATAACAGACAGCATGGGAAGTACCCCGGCTAGGACAAGAACAGACAGGAAGGGAAAGAAGCAGGACAGAACAGACAGTTAGGAAGACGGCCCGGCTCAAGAACAGACAGAAGGGAAGAGGCCAAGGGACAAGAACAGACAGCAAGGGACAGAAGCAAGGACAAGAAACGGCAGCAAGGAAGAGGCAAAGGACAAGAACAGACAGATGGGAAGAAGGCAAGGACAAGAACAGACAGGAAGGGAAGAAGCAAGGACAAAAACAGACAGGAAAGGGAAGAAGCAAGGACGAGAACAGAACAGCAACGGAAGACGGCAAGGAAAAGAACAGACTGGAAGGGAAGAAGCAAGGACACAAGAAACAGGACAGCAAAGGACGAGGCAGGACAAGAACGACAGCAAGGGAAGAAGCAAGGACAAGAAACAGCAGCAAGGGAAGAGGCACGGACCAAGAACAGACAGCAAGGGAAAGAGGCAAGGACAAGACAGACAAAAAGGGTAAGAGGCAAGAACAAGAAAGACTCAGCATGGGAAGATACCACGTAACGCGCAAGGACAAGACAGACAAAAGGGAAGAAGCAAGGACAGAACAGACAGCAAGGGAAGAGGGCAACCAAGGACGCTCCCCCTCCTCGCCCCTCCCCCCAGCAAAGGGAAGAGGCAAGGACTAGAACAGACAGGCAAAGGGAAGAGGCAAGGACAAGAACAGACAGCAAGGGAAGAGGCAAGGACAAGAACAGACAGCAAGTGAAGAGGCAAGGAAAGAACAAGACAGCAGGAAAGGGCAAGGGACAAGAACAGACACAGTGAAGAGGGAAGGACCAAGAACAGGACAGCAAAGGGAAGAGGCAAGGACAAGAACAGACAGCAAGGGGAAAGAGGCCAAAGGACAGACAGACAGCAAGGGAAGAGGCATGGACAAGAACAGGACAGTGGGAAGTGAAGAGGCAAGGACAAGAACAGATATGCAAGGGGTCGATGCTCCTCAGCCGGAAGAAACTGAAGCAAGGGAAGAGGCAAGGACAAGGAACAGACAGCAGGGAAGAAGCAAGGACAAGAACAGACAACAAGGGTAGTGCAAGCGACAAGAACAGACAGATGGGTAGAGGCAAGGACAAGAACAGACAACAAGGGAAGAAGCAAGGACAAGAGCAGAACAGCATGGGAAGAGGCAAGGACAAGAACAGCAACAAGGGAAGAGGCAAGGACAAGAACAGACAGCAAGGGAAGGAAGCAAGGACAAGACAACAGACAGCAAGGGAAGAGGCAAAGGACAGAACAGACAAAAGGGAGTAGAAGCCAAGGACAAGAACAGACAACAGGGAAGAGCAAAGACAAGAACAGACAGAAGGGAGAGGCAAGGACAAAGAACAGACAGCAAGTGAAGATATCAGGATTATAAAACAAACAATAAATCGTACGGGCCCGTAAAAACTGACAATGTTGGAGATTTTTTTATTAGATACACTCATTGGTTTTATACAATTTATGTGTGTTTAATATGTTCCGCCCCGCCGTTTTTTATGGATGCCTATACTGTCAATCAATCAGGACCATCAATACTGGTACTTGTTATCTACCTTTTCCCAACACCTTCCAGGAGGTTTGTATTTAATCCTTGGTGGAAGTTTTGTGAATCCCGGTGTTTATGGAGGAGAAAAAGGCTACCTCTCCTCTCCCTCAGTTGTAAGGAGACAGTACTTTACAGACAGTGAAAGGAAGAGGCATAAACAAGAGTTACGAACGAGACAGGACTCGTGTAGCTAGGACATAAACAAGGACTGTAATAAAGTTGGTAGATTACGACAAATGTAAGTAAAAGGACACAAGTGAACTACTGTGACATTTATGTGGTCAACGTTTCGTCTCCAGGACTTTATCAAGCCATTACAAACAATTCATGGACACAGGGGGTATATTAAGGCTAGAGTGAGGTGAATATATTGAGGTACCATTTCGATGTTTCACTGTGGTGTTGTAGTAGTAGTAGTAGTAGTGTAGTGGTTAGTGACAAAAGTAATACAATATAGTAGAGCAATTAATGTACATGAAGTAAAAGGCTGCTGATGCTGCTGCTGCTGCTGCTGCTGCTGCTGCTGCTGCTGCTGCTGCTGTGCTGCTGCTGCTGCTCATTCTCTTTCTCTTCAAATATTCACTGTTTAAATTTTTTAATCTTGCTGGTGGTATATAAACTTACTCCTCTCCCATCACTCCCTCCTTTCTACCTTACCCTCTCTCCCATCCACTCCCTCATTTACCTCCCCCTCCTCTCCCATTCCTACCCCTGCCTTTTCCCCTTTCCTCTAGCACCTCCCTTTTTTTCCCACCTTCCCTCCCCCCTCCCTCTCCGTGGAATACTTTCCAATTCACTCTTGTCTGAGTCTGTCTGGCTGGAGATGGTCACAAAATCAAATGATTTTATTTTTTTATTTAGTTATTTATTGATTTATTTAGAAATTTAGCAAACATACAGAGGTATAAAAAAAAATTCAGGAAAGAGCAGCATGTACTTGTAAATTCCTTAACCGCTGCTTAGAACTTCTGAATTCTGATTAGGTAGTTCGTTTGCTCCCCCCCCCCCTCCGCGTCCTCAGGACCATTCGTGTGGTTTCCCAAATATTCCTAATTTGTAGAGACAAGCAAGTTATAGGACTGACGAAGGTTTTCTTAGGTTGGTGTGACAGCTCAGGTCCCGCCAGCCGCTCCACGGTCGTTTCTTAGTGGATTTTCGCGTAGTTATTCAAAATGTCGTATGTGGTATAACTACGTCAGTGTGAATGGTAAATGGACCAAGACGGATCGAATGTCGTTATAAGACTTCTCTTTCCTTTAGTGCGGGTTATTTGTGTGTTGTTCCAGTCCGGTATTGTGATTTTTTCTTGACGTTCGATCAATGTGAAATTCCATTAAGTGGACTAAATTATACCAGCCCTTCCACACCTTTATAACATCCCCCCCCCCTCTCAGTTTTTTGAATAACTGCCATAGGATTATATTACTACTTTCATGTTTTATTTGTCTCATTGTCAGTATTTTTGCCATTTTCACAAGTATACTGTTTTTCCTATATATAAAGTGTTTATACCACTTAAATCAAACATAGTCAAGTGGTCCGTTTCAGGCGAAAAGCAGGATCACCCCACCACACCTCTCTCTTCTCCCCGTAGGACGAGTCCTCCATCGGAGGGATCACAGCAAGGCGTCCTCACAGGGAAAGGATAATGAGTGACACCCGCACCTGGGGGACCAGCGCCAGGTCACGTCTGGAGAAGCCCCGGGCCGGGACAAGACAGGTGAACCTACTACGGTATAGTACTAGGACATGTTAGTAGTGTATGATACGTGTTTGTTACATGTTATATTTCTCTACATATTCTCGACTGTTTTACAATATTAATTTGTATCAGTAACTGTCAAGCTATTACATACTGTTAGTAAGGGTTGTTTGTGCTTTTCTATATGTTTTTACCTATTTGTGGTTGCAGAGGGTCGAATCATAGCTCCTAGCCCCATTCTTCGCTGGTAGCTTACTTGGTCCCCTCTTTCCCTCTGCTTGAGATTTATCGTATCTTTCTAAAGCTATGTATGGATCTGCTTTCAATCGCTTTCTCAGATTATTCCACTTCCGGGACAACTGTGACTAAATAAATGCTTTCCTAAATCCCTGTGACTCACCCCTTGATTGCTGTGTCCCATTCTTGAAAAAATTGTCCTATCCCCTTGTCTATTCCTTCAGATTTTGTATGTCGTTATCATTATCTCCCCTAACCCTCCTGGTCTCCAGTGTCGTCAGGCCGATTACCTTAATCTTTCATCATAGGACATTCTCCTGAGCTCTGGAATAGTCTGTGTTGCAAACCTTTACACTTTCTCTAATTTCTTGACGTGCTTTTGACAGGTGTGGTTCCAAATTGGTGCGCGTACTCAGTATGGGCCTGACGTATACGGTTGTACGAGTCTGATCGCATTCCTTACTGCGGTTATAGGACACTATTCTCTAGTTTGCCAGGGCAATATGCTGCAAGCAGTTATCTGGTTGATGAATGCGCTTTAGTTGTGGCTCAGTATTATACTCACCCAAGATCCTTTTCCTTGAGTGTGGTTTGCAGTCTTGACCTCCTAGCCTGTACTCTGTTCTGCGGTCTTCTTTGCCTTCCCGATCTTCATGATTTGTATTTGGCGGGGGTTAATTCGCAGGGAGCAGTTGCTGGGACCAAGCTTTCCAGACTGTCCAGGTCTCTTTGGAGTGCCCGGCTAGTCTGTCATTTTGATTTAATTCTCCTCATTAACTTCTCATCATTGAAAACAGGCGACACTTCTGAGTCCATCCCTTCCGTCATGTCATTCACTTATACCAAAAACGGCCACTGGTCCTAGGATTGACCTGTGGGAAACCCCGTCGTCACAGGCGCCCTCTGTGATACCTCGTCACGTACCATGTCTCATTGTTGCCTCTCTTCTCTGATCTATTGCAGTGCCCTTCCCTGTTTACACGTGCCTGATCCTTAGCTTTTGCACTAATCTCTTGTGAGGAACTGTGTCGAAGGCCTTCTTGCAGTCCAAGAATATGCAATCTACCGACCCCTCTTGTGTCTTACTTCCCTTACCTTGTCATAAAACTCCAGTAGGTTTGTGACACAGGATTTACCTTCCGTGTGTGTGTGTGTGTGTGTGTGTGGGTGTGTGTGTGTGTGTGTGTGGGTGTGTGTGTGTGTGTGTGTGTATTTGATACCTTTGTAATGCACTCAACACCCTTCCTGTGGGCGGTAGTGGGGTTAAGATACAAAGGCACATAATAGGATCAGGAACATGCCCCTCAACGTTGCAAATTAACTGGCTGCAGTTGTAATTATCTCTTTATAATAGACAAAAGCGGCATAAATGGCTCTGTTTCGTTAATATGACATTATGGAAAAAATATAACCGAGCCATTTTCTGAATATTTATTAGTTTTTTCTAAATGTTCATTAGAATTTTTTTTGGTGTTTTACACTTAAGAAAAAACGGAAGAAATTTCAGATAAAATTGACATATGTGACCAGTTTATGTATTTAGAAAACAAAGTTAATTAAGTTTAGAATCAATGAACAGTTATATATTTAGGTTATAGTATAGTGGTGATTAAAGATAACGGACCAGGGATGGGTAGAGGCAGACAAGAACTGACAGGGAAGGGAAGAGGCAAGCAAGGACAAGAACAGACAGGAAGGGTAGAGGCAAGGACAAGAACAGACAGGAAGGGAAGAGGCAAGGACAAGAACAGACAGGAAGGGTAGAGGCAAGGACAAGAAACAGAACAGGAAGGGAAGAGGCAAGACAAAGAACAGACAGGAAGGGAAAGAGCAAGGACAAGAACAGACAGGTAGGGAAGAGGCTAGACAAGAACTGGACAGGAAGGGAAGAGGCAAGGACAAGACAGACAGGGAAGGGAAGAGGGCAAGGACAAGAACAGAAGGAAGGGAAGAGGCAAGACAAGAACAGACCGGAAGGGAAAGAGGGCAAGACAAGAACAGGACAGGAAGGGAAGAGGCAAGGACAAGAACAGACAGAAAGGGAATGAGGCAAAGGACAAGAACAGAAGGAAGGGAAGAGGGCAAAAGGACAAGAACAGACAGGAGGGAAGAGGCAAGGAATAAGAACAGACAGGAAGGTTATGAGGCAAGGACAAGAACAGGACAGGAAGGGTAGAGGCAAGGACAAGAACAGACAGGAAGGGAAGAGGCAAGGACAAGAACAGACAGGAAGGGAAGAGGCAAGGACAAGAACAGACAGGAAGGGAAGAGGCAAGGACAAGAACAGACAGGAAGGGGGAAGAGGCAATGGACAAATAACAGACAGTGAAGGGAAGAGTAAGGACAAGAACAAGACGGAAGGGAAGAGGCAGGACAAGTACAGACAGGAAGGAGGAAAGAGGCAAGGACAAGAACTGACAGGAAGGGGTAGAGCAAGGACTTGAACAGCATGAAGGGTAGAGGCAAGGACAAGAACAGACAGCAAGGGAAGAGGGCTAGGACAAGAACAGACAGGAAGGGTAGAGGCAAGGACAAGACGACAGCAAGGGAAGGGAAGGACAAGAAAAGAGCTGGGAAGTGACAAGGACAAGAACAGACAGCAAGGGAAAGATGCAGGACAAGAAAGGACAGCAAGGAAGAGACAAGGACAAGAACAGACAGCAAGGGAAGAAGCAAGGTCAAGAACAGTCAGCAAGGAAGAAGCAGGACAAGAAACGGACAGCAAGGGAAGAGGCTAAGGACAAGAACAGACAGCAAGGGAAGAAGCAGACCGCAAGGGAAGAGGCAAGGACAAGAACAGACAGCAAGGAAGAAGAAGGACCAGGAACAGACAGCAAGGGTAGAGGCAAAAATAGGGGACAATAACAGATCAGCATGGGAAGAAGCAAGGACAAAAGACAGACAGAAAGGGAAGAAGCAAGGACAAGGAAAGAGAAGCAAGGGAAGAGGCAAGGACACAAAAACAGACAGCAAGGGGAAGAGGCAAGGACAAGAACAGACAGAAAGGGAAGAAAGCAAGGACAAGAAACAGACAGGCCATGGGAAGAGGCAGAAGGACATAAGACAAGAAGCAGGGATGGAGGAAAGGACAAGAAACAGACAGAAAGGGAAGAGGGAAGACAAGAACAGACAGGAAGGCGAAGAAGCAGGACAAGAACAGACAAGCAAAGAAGAGGCAAGGACCAAGATCAGACAGAAAGGGAGGAGGCAAGGTACATGAACAGAAGCAAGGGAAAGGCAAGGGCAAAGGAACAGACAACAAGGAAGAAGCAAGGACAAGAACAGACAGAAGGGAAAAGCTAAGGACAAGAACAGACAAACAAGGGAAGAGCAAGGACAAGAAAAACCCCCAGACAGCAAGGGAAGAGGCAAGGACAAGAACAGCCAGCAAGCTAAGAGGCAAGGAAAAGAACAGACAACAAGGGAAGAGGGCAGGGACAAGAACAGACAGCAAGGGAAGAGCAATGGAAAATGAACAGACAAAACAAGGGGAAGAAAGCTAGAACAAGAACAGACAGAAAGGAAGAGGCAAGAAATGAAACGACAGCAAGGGAAGAAGCACAGAGCAAGAACAGACAGCAAGGGAAAGGGCCAAAGACAAGAACAGACAGCAAGGGAAGAGGAAGGAAATGAAACAGACAGAAGGGAAGAAGCCAAGAACAGAACAGACAGCAAGGGAAGAGGCAAAGACAGAACCGACAGCAGGGAACAAAAGAGGCTCGGACAAGAACAGACAGCTAGGGAAGAAGCACGGACAAGAACAGACAGCAAGGGAATAGGCAAGGACAAGAACAGACAGCAAGGGAAGAGGCAAGGACAAGAACAGACCAGCAAGGGATAGATGAAGGACAAGAACAGACAGCAAGGGAAGAGGAAGACAAGAACAGACGCAAGGGAAGGGCAAGAACTAAGACAGACAGCAAGGGAAGAGGCAAATGAACAAGAACAGACAGATGGGAAAAGAGGCAAGGACAAAAACAGACAGGAAGGGGAAGAAGCAGAACAAGAAACAGACAGCAAGGGAAGAGGCAAGAACAAGAACAGACAGCAAGGGAAGAGGCAAGGACAAAAACAGACAGCAAGGGAAGAGGCAAGGACAAGAACAGACAGCAAGGGAAGAGGCAAGAACAAGAACAGACAGCAAAGGGGAAAAGGCAAGGACAAGAACAGAAGACAGGAAGGGAAGAAGCAATGACAAGAACAGACGCATGGAAGAGGCAAGGACAAGAACAGACAGCAAGGATGAAGGGTAAGGACAAGAACAGACAGCAAGAGAAGAGGCAAAAGAAACAAGAACAGGTAGCAGGGAAGAGGCAAGAAAACCAAGAACAGACAGCAAGGGAAGGGCAAGAACAAGAACAGGCAGCTAGGGGGAAGAGGCAAGAACAGAACAGACAGCAAGGAAGATGCAAGAACAAGAACTGGACAGCAAGGGAAGAAGCAAAAAGAACAAGAACAGCAGCAAAGGGAAGGAGGTAAAGCACAAGAAACAGACAGCAAGTGGAAGAAGTGGGCAAGAACAAGAACAAGACAGCAAGGGAAGATGGCAAGAACAAGAACAGACGCTAGGGAACGAGGCAAGGACAAGAACAGACTGAAGGGAAGGGGCAAGACAAGAACAGACAGCAGGGAAGAGGAAGGACAAGCACAGACAGAAAGGGAAGGGCAAGGACAAGAACAGACCGCAAATCAGAAGCAGGACAAGAACAGACAGCAAGGGAAGAAGCAAGGACAAGAAAAAGACAGTAAGGTAGAGCATGGACAAGAACAGACAGCAAGGGAAGAAGCAGACAGCAAGGGAAGAGGCAAGGACAAGAACAGACAGCAAGGAAGAAGCAAGGTCAAGAACAGACAGCAAGGGTAGAGGCAAGGACACCACGATCAGACAGTAGGGAATAAGCAAGGGACATAGAACGACAGAAAGGGAAGAAGCAAGGGACAAAGAACAGACAACAAGGGGAGATCAAGGACGGAACAGACGCAAGGGCTCGAGGCAAGGAAAAGAAAGACAGCAAGGGAAGAGGCCAAGGACAAGAACAGACTGGAAGGGAGAGCAAAGGACAGAACAGATCAGCAAGGGAAGAGGCAAGGACAAGAACAGACAGCAAGGGAGGGCAAGGACCAAGAACAGACAGCATGGGAAGAAGCAAGGACAGAAAAGACAGCAGGGAAGGAGGCAAGGACAAGAAAGACAGCAAGGGGGAAGATGAAGAGACAAGTACAGTCAGGAAGGGAAGAAGAAGGACAGACAGACGGAAGGGAAGAAGCCAGGACGAGAACAGACAGCAACGGAGAGGCAAGGAAAGAAACAGACAGGAAGGGAAGAAAGATAGCAAAGGACAAGACAGACTCAGCAAGGTAGAGGCAAGGACAAGAAACAGACAGCAGGAAGAAGCAAGGACTAGAACAGACAGCCAAGGGAAGAGGCAAGGACAAGAACAGACAGCAAGGGAAGAGGCAAGGACAAGACAGACAACAAGGAAGAGGGCCAAGGGACAAGAACAGACAGCATGGGAAAGAGGCAAGGACAAGACAACAGGCAAGGGAAGAGGCAAGGACAAGAACAGACAGCAGGGAAGATGGCAAGGACCAAGAACAGACAAGAGGGTAGAAGCAAGGACAAGAAAAACTGGACAGGCAAAGGAAGAGGCAAGGGACAAAGAACAGACAGCAAGGGAAGAGCAAGGACAAGAACAGACAGAAGGAGAAAAAGCAGGGGCCAAGAACGACATCAAGGGAAGAAGCAAGGTACAAGAAACAGCAGCAAGGGAAGAGCAAGGACAAGAACAGACAAACAAGGGAAGAGAATCAAGGACAAGAACAGACAGCAGGAAGAGGCAAGGACAAGAACAGACAGCAAGGCAGAGGCAAGGACAAGAACAGACAAGCAAGGGAGGGGAAGAGGCAAAGGACAAGAACAGACAGAAGGGAAGAAGCAAGGACAAGAACAGACTGCAAAGGAAGAGGCAAGGGACAAGAAACAGACAGCAAGGGAAGAGGCAGGACAAGAAACAGCAGCAAGGGGAAAAGGCAAAGGCAAGAACGACAAAAGGAAGAAGCAAGGACAAGAACAGACAGCAAGGGAAGAGGCACGGCACAAGAGAACAGAAACAAGGGAAGAAGCTAGGACAAGAAACAGACAGCAGGGGAAGCGGCAAGGCAAGAACAGACAGCAAGCTAAGAGGCCAGGATAAGAACGACAACAAGGGAAGAGGCGGGACAAGAACAGACAGAAGGGAAGAGGCAAGTAATGAAAGACAAAAGGGAAGAGCAAGAACAAGAACAGCAGCAGGGAATGAGGCAAGACAAGAAAGACAGCAAGGGAAAGAGGCGCAAGGACAAGTGAACAGACCAGCTAGGGAAGAAAGCACGGGACAAGAACCGGACAGCAGGGATTAGGCAAAGGACAAGGAACAGACAGCAAGGGAGAGGTCAAGGACAGAACAGACAGCAAGGGAAGAGGCACTGGACAAAAACAGAAAGGAAGGGAAGAAGCAAGAAACGATCAGACAGCAAGGGAAGAGGCAAAAGAAACGAACAAGAACAGACAGCAATCGGGAAGAGGCAAGGACAAAAAAACAGACAGCAGGGAAGAGGCAAGGACAAGAACAGACAGAAAGGGAAGGGCAAGAACAAGAACAGACAGCAAAGGAAAAGGCAGGACAAGAAACAGAAGGAAGGGAAAAGCAATGACAAGGAACAGACAGCAAGGGAAGAGGCAAGGACAAAGATACAGACTGCAAGGGAAGAGGTAAGGGACAAGGAACAGACAGCAAGAGAAGATGGCCACGAACAAGAATAGACAGCAAGGAAGAGGACAAGAACAAGAACAGACAGCAAGGGAGGAAGAGGCAAGAACAAGAAAGACAGAAGGGAAGAGGCAAGGAACCAAGAACAGACAGAAGGGAAGAGGCCAAAAGACAAGTGAAACAGACAGCAAGGAGAAGAAGCAAGAACAAGTAAAGCGATCGGGAAGAGGCAAGAACAAGAACAGACAGCAAGGGAAGAGGCAAGAACAAGAACGACTGGCAAGGGAAGAGCAAGAACAAGAAAGACAGCAAGGGAAGCGGCAAGGACAAGAACAGACAGCAAGGGAAGGGCAAGGACAAGAACAGACAGCAAGGTGGAAGAGGCAGGGACATGAACAGACAGCAAGGGAAGAGGCAAGGACAAAGAACGAGACAGCAAGGGAAGAAGCAAGGACAAGAACAGACAGCAAGGGAAGAAGCAAGGACAAGAACAGACAGTAAGGGAAGAGGCAAGGACAAGAACAGACAGCAAGGGAAGAAGCAGACAGCAAGGGAAGAGGCAAGGACAAGAACAGACAGCAAGGGAAGAAGCAAGGACAAGAACAGACAGCAAGGGTAGAGGCAAGGACAAGAACAGACAGCAAGGGAAGAAGCACGGACAAGAACAGACAGGAAAGGGAAGAAGCAGGGACAAGATCAGACAAACAAGGGAAGAGGTTAAGGAAGGAACAGACAGGAAAGGGAAGAGGCAAGGACAAGTCAGACAGAGGGTATGAAGGCAAGGACAAGAACAGACAGGAGGGAAGAAGCAAGAGGACAAGAACAGACAACAGCAAGGGAAGATGGCAAGGACAAAGAACAGACAGCAAGGTCAGAGGAAGGACAAGAAACAGACAGCAAGGGAAGAAGCAAGGACAAGAACAGACAGAAGGGAAGAGGCAAGGACAAGAACAGGACAGCAAGGGAAGAGGCAAGGACAAGAACAGTACAGGAATGGAGAAGAAGCAAGGACAGAACGACAGGAAGGGGAGAAGCAAGGACGGAGAACAACGCAACGGAAGGCAGGCAAGAAAGAACAGACAGGAAGGGAAGAAGCAAGGAAAGAACAGACGCAATGGAAGAGGCAAGGACAAGAACAGACAGCAAGGGAAGAAGCAGGACAAGAACAGACAGCCAAGGGAAGAGGCAAGGACAAGATACAGACACGCAAGGGAAGAGGCAAGGACAAGCAACAGACAACAAGGGAAGAGGCAAGGACAAGAACAGACAGCATGGGAAGAGGCTAAGGACACCAAAAAAGGAACCGACAGCAAGGAAGAGGCAAGCAAGAACAGACAGCAAGGGAAGAGGCAAGGACAAGAACAGACAGGAAGGGAAGAAGCAAGGACAAGAACAGACAGCAAGGGAAGAGGCAAGGACAAGAACAGACGCAAGGGAAGAGGCAAGGACACAGAACGACAGCAAGGGAAAAAGCAAGGGCAGAGGCAAGAACAGACATCAAGGGAAGAAGCAAGGACAAGAGAGACGCAAGGGATGAGGAAGGACAAGAAACAGACAACAAGGGAAAGAGCAAGGAACAAGAACAGACAGACAAGGCGAAGAGGCAAGGACAAGAACAGACAGCAAGGGAAGAGGCAAGGACAAGAACAGACAGGAAGGGAAGAGGCAAGGACAAGAACAGACAGGAAGGGAAGAAGCAAAAGGACAGAATGACAGCAAAGAAAGAGGCCAGGACAAGAACAGACAGGCAAGGGAAGAGGCATGGACAAAGATTACAGACAGCAAGGGAAAAGGCAAGGGCAAGAAACAGAACAACAAGGAAGAAGCAAGGACCAGAACAGACAGCAGGGAAGAGGCAAGGACAAGAACAGAAACAAGAAGAAGCAAGGACAAGAACAGGACTGCAAGGGAAGAGGCAAGGACAAGAACCAGACTGCAAAAGCTAAGAGGCAAGGATAAGAACAGACAACAAGGGATGAGGCAGGGACAAGAAACGACAGCAAGGGAAGAGGCAAGGAAATGAACAGACAAAAAACAAGAAGAAGCACGACAAGAAACAGACAGCAAGGGAGAGGCAAGACAGAACAGACAGCAAGGGGAAGAGGCAAGGACAAGAACGACAGTAGGTGAAGAAAGCACGGACAAGGAACAGACAGCAAGGGAATAGGCTAAGGACAAGAACAGACGCAAGGGAAGAGGCAAGGATCAAGAAACAGCAGCAGGAAGAAGCAAGGACAAGAATTGACAGCAAGGGTAGAGGCAAGAACAAAGAACAGACGCAGGGAAGAGGCAAGAACAAGAACAGACAGCAAGGGAAGAGGCAAGAAGAACAAGTACAGACAGAAGGGAAGAGGCAAGGAAAAAAACAGCAGGAAGGGAAGAAGCAAGGACAAGATACAGTACAGCAGGGAAGAGGCAGAGACAAGAACAGACAGCAAGGGAAGATGGCAAGGACAAACAGACCGCAAGGGAAGAGGCAAGGACAAGAACCAGACAGCAAGGGAAGAGGCAAAGAACAAGAACAGAAGCAAGGAAAAGGCAAGACAAGAACAGCAGGAAGGGAAGAAGAAGGACAATGACAAGAAACAGACAGAAGGGAGAGGCAAAGGACAAGAACAGACAGCAAGAGGAAGAGGTGAAAGGACAAGAACAGACAGCAAGAGAAGAGGCTGAACAAGAACAGACAGCAAGGGAAGATGCTAAGAACTAGAACAGACAGCAGGGAAGAGGCAAGAACAAGAACAGACAGCAAGGGAAGAGGCAAAAAGAACAAGACAGACAGAAAGGGATAAGAGGCAAGAACAAGAACAGACCAGCAAGGGAAGAAGCAAGAAACAGAACAGACAGCCAGGGAAGAGGCAAGAACAAGAACAGGACAGCAAGGGAAGGGCAAGAACAAGAACAGACTAGCAAGGGAAGAGGCAAGAACAGAACAGAGCGCAAGGGATGAGGCAAGGACAAGAACAGACCGCAAGGGAAGGGGCAGGACAAGAACAGACAGCAAGGGAAGAGGCAAGGACAAAGAACAGACAGCAAAGGGAAAGAGGCAAGGACAAGAAGGACATCAAGGGAAGAAGCCAAGGACAAGAAAGACAGCAAGGGGAGAAGAAGCATGGCACAAAGAACAGACAGGTAAGGAAGAGGCACAAGGACAAGAACAGACAGCAAGGAAAGAAGCAGACAGCAAGGGAAGAGGCAAGGACAAGAACAGAAGCAAGGGAAGAAGCAAGGACAAGACAGACAGCAAGGGTAGAGGCAAGGACTAGAAACAGACAGCAAGGGAAGAAGCAAGGACAAGAAAGGACAGAAAGGGAAAAGTAGCAAGGACAAGAACAGAAACAAGGGAAGAGGCTAGGTCAGGAACAGACAGCAAGGAAAGGCAAGGACTAGAACAGACAGCAAGGGAAAAGAGGCAACAAGGGACAGAACAGACAGGAAGGGAAGAAGCAAGGACAAGAACGAGACAGCAAGGGAAGAGGCAGGACAAGAACAGACAGCAAGGGAAAGAGGGACAAAATGGACCAAGACAGCAGCAAGGGAAAAGAAGCAAGGACAAGAACAGACAGCAAGGGCAAGGCAGACAAGAACAGAAGCAAGGGAAGAGGCAGGGAAAGAACAGACAGGAAGGGAAGAAGCAAGGACAAGAAACAGGACAGGAAGGGAAGGAAGCACAAGGACGAGTACAGACAGCAACGGAAGAGGGCAGGAAAGAACAGACAGGAAGGAAGAAGCACAGGACCAAGAAACAGACAGCAAGGGAAGAGGCTTGGACAAGAACAGACAGCAAGGGAAGAAGCAAGGAAAACCAAAGGAACAGACAGCAAGGGAAAGAAGAGGCAAGACAAGAACAGAAAGCAAGGGAAGAGGCAAAGGACAAGAACAGACAACAGGGAAGAGGCAAGACAAGAACAGGACAGCCATGGAAGAGGAAGGACAAGAACAGACAAACAAGGGAAGACAGCAAGGGACAAGAAAGACAGCAAGGGAACGAGGCAAGGTACACGAACAGGACAGCAAAGGAAGAGGCAGGACTAGAACAGACAGCAAGTGAAGAGGCAAGGGACAAGAACAGACGCAAGGGTCTCTGAACAAGGACAATCCCCCACATTATCGCCAAAGGGAAGAGGCAGGAACAAGAAGAAAAGATAGCAAGGGAGAGGAAGAGGCAAGGACAAGAACAGACAGCAAGGGGAAGAGGCAAGGACAAGAACAGGACAGCAAGGGAAGAGGCAATGGACAAGAACAGACCAACAAGGAAGTGGCAAGACAAGAACAGACAGCAATGGGAAGAGGCAAGGACTAAGAACAGACAGCAGGGAGAGGCAAGGACAAGAACAGACAGCAAGGGAAAGAGGCAAGGCCAAGGAACAGACAGAGAAGGGAAGAAGCAAGAGACAAGCAACAGACAGCAAGGAAGAGGCAAGGGAAACAGAACAGACGGGCCGAAGAGCAAGGACAAGAAACAGACAGCAAGGGGAAGGAAAAAAGGAAGGGCACTGAACACGTCAACAGGGAAGAAGCTGGAAGAACAGACAGCAAGGGAAGAGGCAAGGACAAGAACAGACAACAGGGAAGAAAGCAAGGACAAGAACAGACAGCAAGGGAAAGAGGCAAGGACAAGAAACAGACAGCAAGCTAAGAGGCAAAGAGAGCCACCCCCCCCCCTCAAGAACAGAATACAAGGGAAGAGGCAGGGACAAGAACAGAACAGCAAGGGAAGAGGCAAGGAAATGAACAGACAACAAGGGAAGAAGCAAGAACAAGAAACAGAACAGCATGGGAAAGAGGGCAAAGACAAGAACAGACAGCAGGGAAGAGGCAAAGGACAAGAAACAGACAGCTAGGTAGAAGCACTGGACAAGAACAGACAGCAAGGGAATAGGAGAGGACAAGAACAGACAGCAAGGGAAGAGGGCAAGGACAATTAAGACAGCAAGGGAAGATGCAGGACAAGAATAGACAGCAAGGGATGAGGCAAGAACAAGAACAGACAGCAAGGGAAGAGGCAAGAACAAGAACAGACAGCAAGGGATGAGGGCAAGAAACAAGAACAGACAGCAAGGGAAGAGGCAAGGACAAAAAAACAGGACAGGAGGGAAGGAAGCAAATGAATCAAAGTACAGACAGCAAGGAAGTGGCAAGAAACCGAACAGACAGCAAGGAAGAGGCAAGGACAAAAAAAGACATGCAAGGGAAGGAGGCAAGGACAAGAACAGACAGAAGGGAAGAGGCAGAACAAGAAAGACAGCAAGGAAAGGCAAGTACAGAACAGGACAGTGCAGGCGAAGAAGCAATGACAAGCACAGACTGAAGGAAGCGGCAAGGACAAGACAGACAGCAAGGGGAAGAGGTAAGGACAAGAACAGACAGCAAGAGAAGAGGCTAAGAACAAGAACCAGACAGCAAGGGAAGAGGCATGAACATAGAACAGACAGCAAGGGAAGAGGCAAGAACAAGAAACAGACAGCAAGGGAAGAGCAAGAAAGAACAAGAACAGACAGAAGGGAAGAGGCACAGAACAAGAACTGACAGCAAGGGAAGAAGCAAGAACCAAGAACAGACAGCAAGGGAAGAGGCCAACAAGAACAAGAACAGACAGCAGGGAAGAGGCAAGAAGAACAAGAACAGACAGCAAGGGAAGAGGCAAGAACAAGAACAGACTAGCAAGGGAAGAGGCAAGGCAAGAACAGAAGCAAGGGTAGGGGCAAGGATTCAAGAACAGACAGCAAGGGAAGAGGCAAGGACAAGAACAGACAGCAAGGGAAAGAGCGCCTCAGGACCTCTAAGCCTCCAGCAAGGTCTAAGAAGGACATAGAACGACAGCATGGGAAGAAGCAAGGACAAGAACAGACGTAGGGAAGAGGCAAAGACAAGAACAGACAGAAGGGATAGAGCGACGCAAGGGAAGAGGCAAAGGACAAGAACGTCAGCAAGGGAAGGAGCAAGGACAACTCGAAAACAGACAGCAAGGGTAGAGGCAAGGACAGAACAGACAGCAAGGAAGCAAGCCACAGCGACAAGCACAGACAGCAAAGGGAAGAGAGTGATAAGCAAGGAAAACGATACAGACAACAAGGGATGAGGCAAGGACAGGAACTGCAGCATGGGAAGAGGCATGGACAGATAACAGACAGCATGGGAAGTACCCCGGCTAGGACAAGAACAGACAGGAAGGGAAAGAAGCAGGACAGAACAGACAGTTAGGAAGACGGCCCGGCTCAAGAACAGACAGAAGGGAAGAGGCCAAGGGACAAGAACAGACAGCAAGGGACAGAAGCAAGGACAAGAAACGGCAGCAAGGAAGAGGCAAAGGACAAGAACAGACAGATGGGAAGAAGGCAAGGACAAGAACAGACAGGAAGGGAAGAAGCAAGGACAAAAACAGACAGGAAAGGGAAGAAGCAAGGACGAGAACAGAACAGCAACGGAAGACGGCAAGGAAAAGAACAGACTGGAAGGGAAGAAGCAAGGACACAAGAAACAGGACAGCAAAGGACGAGGCAGGACAAGAACGACAGCAAGGGAAGAAGCAAGGACAAGAAACAGCAGCAAGGGAAGAGGCACGGACCAAGAACAGACAGCAAGGGAAAGAGGCAAGGACAAGACAGACAAAAAGGGTAAGAGGCAAGAACAAGAAAGACTCAGCATGGGAAGATACCACGTAACGCGCAAGGACAAGACAGACAAAAGGGAAGAAGCAAGGACAGAACAGACAGCAAGGGAAGAGGGCAACCAAGGACGCTCCCCCTCCTCGCCCCTCCCCCCAGCAAAGGGAAGAGGCAAGGACTAGAACAGACAGGCAAAGGGAAGAGGCAAGGACAAGAACAGACAGCAAGGGAAGAGGCAAGGACAAGAACAGACAGCAAGTGAAGAGGCAAGGAAAGAACAAGACAGCAGGAAAGGGCAAGGGACAAGAACAGACACAGTGAAGAGGGAAGGACCAAGAACAGGACAGCAAAGGGAAGAGGCAAGGACAAGAACAGACAGCAAGGGGAAAGAGGCCAAAGGACAGACAGACAGCAAGGGAAGAGGCATGGACAAGAACAGGACAGTGGGAAGTGAAGAGGCAAGGACAAGAACAGATATGCAAGGGGTCGATGCTCCTCAGCCGGAAGAAACTGAAGCAAGGGAAGAGGCAAGGACAAGGAACAGACAGCAGGGAAGAAGCAAGGACAAGAACAGACAACAAGGGTAGTGCAAGCGACAAGAACAGACAGATGGGAAGAGGCAAGGACAAGAACAGACAACAAGGGAAGAAGCAAGGACAAGAACAGACAGCATGGGAAGAGGCAAGGACAAGAACAGACAACAAGGGAAGAGGCAAGGACAAGAACAGACAGCAAGGGAAGAAGCAAGGACAAGAACAGACAGCAAGGGAAGAGGCAAAGACAAGAACAGACAACAAGGGAAGAAGCAAGGACAAGAACAGACAACAAGGGAAGAGGCAAAGACAAGAACAGACAGCAAGGGAAGAGGCAAGGACAAGAACAGACAGCAAGTGAAGATATCAGGATTAAAACAAACAATAAAACGTACGGGCGTAAACTGACAATGTTGGAGATTTTTCTTATTAGTACACTCATTGGTTTATACAATTTCTTCTTTAATTATGATCCGGGTTGATGGCTGCCTCTCCTCGTCCACCCTCAGTACCATCACTACTGGTACTTGTTATCTACCTTTCCCAACACCTTCCAGGAGGTTTGTACTATTAATCCTTGGGGGAAGTTTTGTGAATCCCCTGGTGTCTTATGGAGAGAAAAAGGCACCTCTCACTCTCCCTCAGTTGTAAGGAGACAGTTACTTCTACAGACAAGTGAAAGACGAGGATAAACAAGAGTGTACGAACGAGAACAGACACGTGTAGACATAACAAGGACTGTAATAAAGTTGGTAGAATTACCGACAATATGTAAAGTAAAAGGACACAAGTGCAACTAATGTGACATTTATGTGGCAACGTTTCGCTCTCCAGGAGCTTTATCAAGCCATTACAAACAATACATGGACACAGAGGGTATATAAAGGCTCAGAGTGAGGTGAATACTATTGAGGTACCATTTCGATGTTCACTAGTGGTAGTAGTAGTAGTAGTAGTAGTAGTAGTGGTAGTGACAAAAGTAATACAATATAGTAGAGCAATTAATTCGTACATGAGTAAAAGGATATAAAAGCTATTACTTGGGTAACATAAAAATAGGTTGGACAAATATAAACTGGAATGAGGCAGCTTGTTTCAGTGTTCACACTCTGTGCTTTGTGTAGTATAACAGGAGAGACTATGTTATGTTACCCAAGTAATAGCTTTTATATCCTTTTACTCATGTACGAATTAATTGCTCTATCATATTGTATTACTTTTGTCACTACCACTACTACTACTACTACTACTACCACTAGTGAACATCGAAATGGTACCTCAATAGTATTCACCTCACTCTGAGCCTTTATATACCCTCTGTGTCCATGTATTGTTTGTAATGGCTTGATAAAGCTCCTGGAGAGCGAAACGTTGCCACATAAATGTCACATTAGTTGCACTTGTGTCCTTTTACTTTACATAACAAGGACTGTCCGCAAGGTAACCATGTAAAATCTATAAATAAATGAAAAGCTTCGAGTGTAGCCGAGGTCTGGCTGAAGATGTCTTCTCTTAAGGCTTGATCTGGTATAAGATTTCACCTTTACATCTAAGAGTCTTGTGTTTTCTTTGATGAATCGTGTTCGGTTGATTCGTCTTGCGTGTCAGTAGGATTATAACTCATTAAATATTCTTGGTATGGTTTAACAAAGGGTCTTGCCAAACACATTTACTAACTTTTTTTTTCACTATTTCAAGCGGTTACCCATGATCAAGAGGGGCATGTATTCTATTTAACCTTCAAAAATGTTTTTTGATAGAGCTCTAATAGGAGGTAAAAAAAAAATTGACGCCGTATTGTAGAAATCCCGGTAACATACAAACATAAATAGGAGAAATAAGACGGGGGGTCCCCAATTGGTGTTCCTAAAGGGGTCGGTGTTGGGCTTGTCCCCGTTAAACCAAATTTACATAAATGGTTTAAAAAGACAAAAATTGTAATTAAATCAAATGGATACAGTGATGTATAATTTTCTTTCAAGAAACTGGAACTTCACCCATCTTTCTGCCCTCAAACTTGATTCCCCTCCTATTCCTCAGGCCCGTTTTATGTTTACACCATAAAAGCTTTCCAAAAAAATAAAAAACGAAAAAATAACGTGTTTCGTAGTTTTGAAAGGAAAGAAAAAAAAGGGGAAAAATTAACCAGTAACAAAAAATTTCGAACTCTCTCTCTCCTTCCTTGGTACACAAAGGGGAAAACACCATAATGCCCGGGGGGCCCAAGACTTTTTCAACAGCCCCCCCCCATCAAGCATTTAGGGGGAAATTTCCAAAACCCCGGGTGGGCCCTTTAAGAGAGAGCTGGGCCCAAAACCCCAAAGTTTAGTCCGGATCAGCCGGGCCCGTGGGTCGTATGTTGGACTCCGTCGGCCCGCAGAACACCTGTTATCAGGCCCTTACCCCCGGGAGGCCTGGGTCATGGACCGGGGGCCCCGGGGGCGTTTTATCCCTGGAATAAAACCTCCAGGTAACCTCCAGGGTTTCCCGTATCTCAAAAAACACAAAAACAAAATACCAAAAGGGTAACTAAAAGGGTTTTTTTTTCGGGGGGCAACGCCCCCGTGGGGGCCCGGTCCCCCAACCAGACCTTTTAGTGGAACAAAATCCGACAAGAAGGGTTTCAACTACTGGCGCTGCATGCAATCCCACGTAAGAAAGACACCTGGGGGTGACAGGAAAGAAAATTTTGGAATTTTTTCAAACCCTTCCCCCTTTAAAAAGCCAGGGGCCCGTTGGGAATTCCTCTTACATATAAGGGGGGCCGTTAAAAAGGGCTTGGGCCCCTTATGCTTGCTGTTTTTATCTTTTTTTTGCAATCATATTTACCCTTTTCTCTTGTGTGTGTAATTTTTCACAAGAAACTTTGAGTAATTTTCCAAATCCCAAAAATTTTTAGTATATATCTCCACCTGCATTGCTAAGATTACAAGTCAAACGTCTTCAAAAGTTCCCAATAATTTGGGTGTGTGACTGAATCTGTGTGTGTAGTGAAGGTTCCCTGTACATCCTCTAGGTCTGCTATCTCTCCTGAATGATGGCGCTCACTGGTAGTGGTGAGGGAGCTCAGTGTTGAGGGTGATGGTGCTCACTGGTGGTGGTGAGGGAGCTCAGTGTTGAGGGTGATGGTGCTCACTGGTGGTGGTGAGGGAGCTCAGTGTTGAGGGTGATGGTGCTCACTGGTGGTGGTGAGGGAGCTCAGTGTTGAGGGTGATGGTGCTCACTGGTGGTGGCGAGGGAGCTCAGTGTTGAGGGTGATGGTGCTCACTGGTGGTGGTGAGAGAGCTCAGTGTTAAGATAAGATAAGATTTCGTTCGGATTTTTAACCCCGGAGGGTTAGCCACCCAGGATAACCCAAGAAAGTCAGTGCGTCATCGAGGACTGTCTAACTTATTTCCATTGGGGTCCTTAATCTTGTCCCCCAGGATGCGACCCACACCAGTCGACTAACACCCAGGTACCTATTTGCTGCTAGGTGAACAGGACAATAGGTGTAAGGAAACGTGTCGGAATTTCCACCCGCCGGGAATCGAACCCGGGCCCTCCGTGTGTGAAGCGGGAGCTTTAGCCACCAGACCACCGGTGCTCACTGATGGTGAAGGAGCTCAGTGTTGAGGGTGATGGTGCTCACTGGTGGTGGTGAGGGAGCTCAGTGTTGAGGGTGATGGCGCTCACTGGTGGTGGTGAGGGAGCTCAGTGTTGAGGGTGAGGATAGAGGACTGTCTTGATCAAGGGGAAGGTGATACAGGGTCGGATAAGTCCCTCTTTCAAGGGATGTCTGGTATACCACAGAGGCCTCCCCCCTGTAACGTCTACCTTCTCCATCACCCATCCCCACCCCTCTGTCAGCGCCTTGTGTCCCCTCTGTTCTTGTAACCATGAGGACCGTTAAAATAGGCCTCGTTAGGGATGCCGAGGGGATGAATTGAGGAGGGGGAGACTAGGGAGTGGAGACTAGGGAGGGGAGGTGTAAGTGTAAACGGTGACAGTGTTTAGAAGAGAGGGGGCTGATGAGGATACTGGGGGGTGAGAGGAGGTAGGGAAGGGGGTGTTAGGGAGGGTAGAAAAGGGGAGAGAGAGAGAGAGGGGAAGTTGTGGATAGAAGGGGAGGAAGGAGGAATGAGACGGGTAATGAGGGTCTTAAGATGTTTTGATAAGAGCATCTGGTAGTGTGAATATAGCGGTGTTTCTCTCTCTCTCTCTCTCTCTCTCTCTCTCTCTCCTCTCTCTCTCTCTCTCTCTCCCTTTTTTCTCTCTCTCCTCTTCTCCTCTCTCCTCTCTTCTCTCTCTCCTCTCTCTTCTTCTCTCTCTCTCAACACACACACACACACACACACACACACACACACACAGGTACCAACTATATACAGTATTCACTTCTGAATATTTTGTGGGGAAAATGTTAGTGATAGAGACAAAGGGAGAACAAAGGGAGAACAGGAAAGAAAATCAGACTACACATAGTTAGACTACAAAGCACAATCAGCACATGAGAGAGAGAGAGAGAGAGAGGAGAGAGAGAGAGAGAGAGAGAGAGAGAGAGAGAGAGAGAAGCTTGCGGTGACGTTCCAGTCAGACTTGGACCATGTACAAAGTCACAGTAACACAAAAGAGTGAGAGATCCAGTATATGTCAGCTAAGGACTCTGGGACGGGACCAAGACAGGAAGAACTAGTATTGGTAAGACTGGTAGTGGAAATCAGCTCCTCTCTGTGTGCGGGTTATTTATGTATTGTTCCAGTCACGGTATTGTACCTTTCGTTCTTTTTAGACCCCAAATTCAT
>NW_026506996.1:0-29626 GCF_026875155.1 Cherax quadricarinatus | reverse complement strand
CATAACAACTTATAAACATCTTCCCTCCCACTCCCCTCCCACACAACACCATCCCCCCCCTAACCTCATTGTACGAGAATACAGAGATGAATATCGGCCCCTACACATTTTTCCCTTACTCCAAATTTATTAATATACCCCCACCACACACCAAACATAAACAAACAACACATATTTTATACAAACAAAGCAAAACATGTTAACTGGTCCATAATGTAAAACAACACACCAAAATCCCCCAACAACCACTCATGTTCACCATCCCCAGAATAACACCCTTAACCACCACCCTAGATAGAGGTTACACCAATATAAAGTCATGTTTATGTGTGATCAACTGACCCCACACCACTCCTACCCCTCAACACATACCCCCTTTACCACCCCTCTCTCATACCCCCCAAACATCAAAGAACCTATTTAACGACATACAGATAGAGAGAGATATATACTCAACATACTTTACTTACACCACCTACAAAACACCTCTACACAAACCCAACATCCCACCCCAAAACCCCAAATCAAAAATTCTAACCCTCCCCACTATTCTCTCCAACTATACAACTACTTCTCCAATAACCCCCCCTTTATTTTTCTTATATCCATAAAAATCCCTAATTATTTTTTATTAACAAATATCTATACATCACAACAATCCCATCCCTACCAACTCTTACTCCTACCATATCACCTCAAACCTTTTTTCCAATAAACACATACAATACTAACACACATTACCCAAACACCCACAACTCACAAACTATACCAAAAAATTAACCCCCCCCCCACCTAACCAACTTTCTCACTTATCTCCATCTTATCATATAAATCACAAAGCTATGTCTCAAGTGTGTTTACGTTACTAGTGTGCGTTGCACCTATTCCTCTCTGCGTAGTATTGTCACGCTAGTAGCCGCCCAGATCAGTTACCGAAATATACCGGCATATCAGCCTCGAAGCCGACCTCTATATCTCCCCCCTTATTTCCTCTACCCCAGCACTCTCGCTGATGCTATCAAATGTCACCCCTTATTCATCACTGCACCTACGTGGCCTTCACCCCTTATTCATCATGTATGTGTGGTGTGTGTGTAAGCTCTCCCAAATATCATCACACACACCCTCGCCGATCACCTACGTCCATCACTGACCTCATCGTGTGTGTCCCTTTTTATCTCATCACTGACACCTCATCAGCTCCCCCTCCTATCGATAGATATAGAGATATATAGAGAGAGATTTGATAGAGAGAAGGATCCCAGTCACTTGCCTTAATCATGCTTCAACCCCCTCCCCCCCGCGCAAACATCTCCCGTCCTCTCATGCGCTCTCGCTCTCTCGCTAGCTCAGCGCTAGCCAGATACGCGCCTCTCGTATAAATCCTGGTAGTAGGTTGTTAGACAGCAACCACCCAAGGAGGTACTACCATCCTGCTCAGTGATTGTAAATTGAAAGCCTTGTAATTGTTTTATATGATGGTTAGGATTGCAGGTGTGTCTTACTCTTTTTCCATCATAACATGCAAGAATTTCAGGTACAGCTAGTTACTTCTACTTAAAACTTAGGTACACTGACATACATGTCCCACTTTTATATATACACACTCATCATGAGATAGTCTTTGATTTTATTTAATGGTTCTGTTCTTAATTGCTTTTCCTTTTTATATCCATGAGAAGTGGAATACGTATCTTTCTCGTAAGCCATGCATGTTTATAAAAGTCAACTAAAATGCCAGGAGGAAACAATGGTCTAGTAACCCCTTTTTTCCTGTATAGCCTAGACGATGTAAGAAGAAAAAAGAGGGAAAACCATCAATTGGGATGTTTGCAAAGTGGCGTGGATGTTCTATTGTGCGAATGATAGAAAGAGATGATTGTGGATGTTATGAATGAGAAGAAGCTGGAAGTCCTGGCTTTAAGTTAGAAACAAGCTGAAGGCGGTGGAGAGCTTCAGTGTGGGAGAAATAAATGGGTTTTAGGTCATGAGAGAGAGTCTATATAGAGTTAGAGCTAAAGGTGAGGAGTAGCAATGCATGTTGAGGATAAGTTTTATGAAGGTAAAAGACTCGGAATATAAAATATATTAAGTTCACGGGAGTATGTGGAGTAAAATAAGGTGATTTAGCTGCTGAAAAGTGGTTATAGTACCAGCATTATCAATGCACCTGGAGAAGAGAAGAGTGTAGAGAGAGAGGGAGAGAGAGAGATTTTGGGAAATGTTGACGGAAAGTGAGTGCACTGGGGAGATTTGCACAACGTCGTGGAGGATCGTACTTGTGGTTCAGGGGATTTTCAATGCTAAAGAATGGGTTACAAACTAAAAATGTTTAGGAGGGAGTATGTATAGGGTAAATTTGAAAGGTGCAAGTGATGGTAAATGTAAATTGGGAGCCTTTATGTGTTGTATGTGCTATGTGTCGAAAGAGGTTTGTTATAATAAGTCAATTACATAATGCGTCTTATGAAAAGAGGATATAAACAAGTATACAAGGTATGATTACTAGCACTTAATGTCAAAAGCTACTCGGTTTTGAACGATAAGATAGTGTAATTGGTGAAAGAAAAGAGAGAGAGAGAGAGAGAGAGAGAGATAGATCGCGCAGGATAGTTACAGGATTTATAGAGGGGCAATGGTGTGGTGTACATTTATGCGATAATTCGGAGTGTGGAAATAAATTAGGAGAAGATCGATGTGGGTAATAAAAGTATTAGAGAGCTGAAGAGAGGGTTTGTGGAAGGTGGTTTGGTCATTTTAGTAGAGAATGGTTCAAAGAAAATGACATGGTGAGCGTATAAGCTGTAGGTGAAAGAGGAAGGCTGGGATGGGGTTTGCCTTCCATGGGCGCTCTCATGGAGAAGGTTGGAAAGGGAGGGGGTTAAAGTTGGTGTTGGCTGGGGCGAGGGGTATTGGACTTTCCAGCAAGGTGGTGAGCAGTGTTAGATAAGGAGAGAATGGGAGGGACTCAAATAGTATTGGGACATGAAAGACTGTTGGAGTGTGAGCAGGGTAATAATTTAGTGAAGCGGATTTCAGGGAAAATCGGTTAATTTATATAACCGGATTGAGTCCTGAAATGGGAAGTTACAGTGCCTGACTCCAAAGGAGGTCGTGTTTGGGATATTGTGTGTAGAGCTTTGGAGGGATAAATCATTACAGTGGACCGACCCGCCATACCAGAGCATCGCATACCGTACAATAACGTCGTGATACGGACGCTTTTATCGCAAAAAAATTTTTGCCTCTGCATATCCGCAACTCTCATCAAATCTACCGCTCACCGCCCTTCGTCGATGAGACGCGTCAATGTGTGGCCTGAGTCACGCTCACTGTGTCTACGGTACGGTGGGCATTGTTTACAGCAGCCCGTCCAGTAGCTCACTACTCAATCTAGTGTAACATCAAGCAATACAATCGGACAATTTGCAGGATTATTACAGGTTTTGGTGATTTTTTCTGGAAAAATAAGAGACCATCGTGCCGCCAAGAAGGCTTCTAGTGCCATACCCTACATAGCAATTATGGGTGTGAATGATATATGGATGTGATGTGTAATAGAAAAAAGATCATTGATAAGTATGAAAGTGGAGTGCGTGTCTCCGAGGCTGGCCAGGGTTTGTATATAAACCCTCAATCAACCTCGCCTATATTGGTGGTACAGCTGCTGCTGTACCACCGTCAGCTGCTGCTTGCACTGTCAAGCTGCTGCTGCTGTACCGGTCAGCCTGCTGCTTGTGTACCGTCTGCTGCTGCTGTAGCATCGTCTGCTGCTGATGTAGACATCATCTGCTGCTGTGTAAGCATCGTCTGTGCTGCTGATAGCATCGTCTGCTGCTGCTGTAGCAATCGTTCTGCTGCTGCGTGTAGCATCGTCTTGTTGCTGCTGTAGCAATCGTCTGCTGCTGCTGTCGCATCGTCTCCTGCTGTGTCGCAACGTCTTGCTGTGCTGTAGCATGTCTGCGCTGCTGTAGCATCGTCTGCTGCTGCAGTTAGCCACGTCTGTTGCTGCTGTAGCATGTCTGCTGTGCTGTTTGTAGCATCGTTGCTGCTGCTTGTAGCATGTCCTGCTGTGCTGTAGCATCGTTATGCTGCTGCTGGAGCATCGTCAGCTGCTGCTGTAGATCGTCTGGCTGCTGCTGTAGCAATCGTCTGCTGCTGCTTGCTGTAGCATCGGTCTGCTGCTGCTGTAGCATCGTCTGATGCTGCTGTAGCATCGTCTGTCTGATGCTGCTTTGGACCCCGTTAGCTGCTGCTCTGCTGCTGCTGTAGCACCGTTGTTGGTGGGCTTATGAGATTACCAAAAACATTTTAACCCCAGAGGATTTTGCCACCCCAGGATAACCAAAAAAGTCAAGTGTCATCGAAGGCTGTCTAACATATTTCCATTTGGGCCCTTATCCTTGTCTCCCAGGATGCAACCACACCTGTCGGATTAACACCAGGTGTGAACAGGGTAAATGCCCTGGAACTAGTGCTACATATTGGTGAATTTTAGAGCCAGCTCAAGGTTGGTTTTGAGAGATGTTAAGAATCGTTAGTGGCATACACAGTGTGATAAGGCATGTTCTGGAAGAAAATGCCAAACAGGACCTACAGTACTCAGGAGGAAAAGGCACTCCAGGACACACTGTCTCATCAGTCATTGCAGCATCTTCAATAAAGGTAAGTGTCATTTATTTCTTCATTTAGTAGAGTAGTACATGCACAATATATATGTGCATGTACTACTCTACTATTGTGCATGTATCCTTCTCTTTGTGTGTAGGAAATGTATATTTCATGTGGATAAAAAATTTTTTTTTCATACTTTTGGGTGTCTTGCACGGGTTAATTTGATTTCCATTATTTCTTATGGGGAAAATTCATTCGCATACCGAACATTTCGCATAACAACCAGCCTCTTGCACGGATTAAAGGTTCGCTATGCGGGGGTCCACTGTATTGTGTATTTTTATACGTACAGTGGTCCCTCGATAATCGTTGGGTTCAATAGCCGTCCTTTTTGGAAATCACCGCGTTATTTTAGTCCAAACATTGGCTCGCAAATGGTCAGTTGACTCGCTAATCGTCGTTCGTCCTGGACGCGTACTCAAAGATAGTAAAACCACTATTGCAAACCATGAAAATACAACCAGGAAATAGCAAACGAAGAGATCTCCACTAGCAATAGTGAGGATATATTACCAAAAACAACTGGTGGGAGCTCCATTGTTGGTGCTATGGAAGATAGGAATAAGACAGGTAAACATGCACCAACAGGGAATACAGTCACAGAATCCAAGGCAAACGGGAAACAAGCCTTTGCACATACTATGCCTAGGTATCTGCAGACAGGGGAAATCTGGAAAAACAGATGGACGTGCATTATGACACACTGGAAAAAATGCCGTGGCCATATGACAACAGGGAAAATGCAAACTCCCTTCCTGTATAAGCTTTTTCCCCTGATTGTGTACTCTTCATTACAGGAAAGACTGTGCATATAACTTAAATTTGCCAGGCACACCATCTAAATGGGACAAAAGATACAAAACATCAGGCATGGAAACCCGGGTAGCCACCAAGCCACTCAAGAGGGAGAGTTTTTTAGTGCCAGGAGGAAAAAATAACTGGCAGGAAATGGCAGAAATTGTACACCAAATCCAGTCATTCCTGGGAAGTGGAACCACAGTGTTGGCCTCCACTCCACCAAACCAACAGATACAGATACTAATTCCGGAAAAAAAATCCCCCCCCCAGTACCAACATTACCACCAGTCCGATGACATTCGTCGTGCAAATATACAGGTCTAATGCAGCTCAACAAAAACAAAATTTTACCTTTCATCCGTGGACTGCTTGCAGAGGCAAAGGCAATGTTCGCGGCTTTCACTGAGACCCACATAAAAAGGATCACTTAGACAACGAAATATGGATCCAGGTTACAACCTATACAGATGTGACAGATGTGAACAGGCAAAGGGGGTGGGGGGTGGTGGCCTGTATATTGCAGAGTCACTTGTTGGCACAGTAACTGCTCATGCCTTCATGATGTATGGAAGTTTTAGCGGTAAAGGTCGAGAACCAAAACTAGTCATTGTGGTAGTAGACGAGCTCAGATGCAACATCCCAGCAATTTCCAGGAAACCGCTGATAAAAATTGACCACTGTCTGGAAATCTTCCGCTCCTGATCCCAACATCTGCTCCTGGGGGTTTCAACTTAAGGCACTAAAAATGGAGGAATTAGCAAATAAATACTGTTGCAGTAATAACACCAGGAGGTAGTCTCTGAATGAAACTCACACTCGCTGAGCTTTTAATCTCTGCACCAAAATTATTTAAACCAGCAAATAATAGAGCCTACTAGACTGGGAATACACTAAGACCTCATCGATCACTTAATACAATAGATGATCTGTCTAGAAGAAAATGTCACCATATCAAAAAACAATATACTCAGATCACAACATAATTGAGGTTTCAGACAAGTATGGTGGAGCCCAGGACGTACAAAATGAGATTAGTCACGAGGGAGCATTCACCAAATCAACTTCAATAACAAAAAACCATAAGTGGGACCAAGGTAAACAAGTCCTAACCGTATAAGCTGGGAGGATATACTAAGCAACACAGACAAAACTTAATGCCTAGAACAGATTAAACTTGGGTGGCACTTAGATGTATGACTCAAGACTTATTCCTCTAGAAAAAGGAGGAGTGATGTAAAATAGAAAAAGAGACAGTCGCTTCTCATTACAGGCGACGGAAAAAAAGAATAACAGAGCGGCTAAAAGAGGTCAATCTATCTGAAATGCGTAGGAGACACTGGTCAGAGAAATAGGCAAAATCGAACTTTAAGCTAAAGGAATCGTATAGGAGTCAAGGGGAAGGTCAGGAAACGCGGGGGATGAAGCACTAAGCCATAAATGAAAACGAAAGAAACCAAAGTGTTTCTTCTCTATGCCAAATCAAAGTCTGAGAAACAAACGTCCAGTATTGGGCCCTTAATTAAACATGGATGGGTCCTACACAGATGACAGCAAGGAAATTGAGTGAGCTCTCAAGTTCCAATATGACTCAGTTTTTAGCAAGCCACTAACAGATGAGGTCGAAGATCAAAATGAATTTTTTATGAGAGAGCCACAGAATTTGGTTAACACAAGGCCTATCTGATGGTATCCTGTTGACCCATATGACATGAACAGGCGATAAAGGACTTGCCCAAGCAATCTGCCAGGGCCAGGACTCATGGAAACTGTGGTCGCATCATGAACTGCAAGAATCCTATCACGAGCCTTTACCATCCTATGGAGAGGGAGCATGGACACGGGGTCGGCCCACAGTTACTAAAAAAACCAGACCATAGCCCCACTCCACAAAGGGGCAAGTAAAGCAACAGCAAAGAACTACAGACCGATATAGCACTAACATCCCATATCATAAAAATCTTTGAAAGAGTCCTAAGAAGCAAGATCACACCATCTAGAAACCATCCGTTACACAACCCAGGGGCAACATGGTTTTAGAAACAGGTCGCTCCTGTCGTCTCAAACTATTGGATCATACGACAAGGTCCTAGATGCATGAGACAAAGAATGCAGGCTGCGCTGCCTCAGTTAGTATGCCAATATTTACAAGCCAGTGTGGTTGCTTCACGCATACATTTGGACAAATTTTGTATTATTTCCAGTGTTTTTAATGCCTTGTACTGCTAAATAAGCCACCATGGGCCCAAAAGAAAGTTCTAGTGCAACCTGTGAGTAATAATAGGGTGAAAAATTACAATCAAAAATGAAGGAGATAAAAAAGTATGAAGTGGATTGCGTGTCTCCGTGGCTTGGCAAGGTTGTACAACAACCCCAATCAGCCATCGCTACTATCTTAGCAACAAAAATGGCAATCGAGGAAGCTTTGTTGTTGCAAAAGGGTGCCAAGTATCTTTTCAAAAACACAGATCGCAAGTACTCGAAGATATGAGAGACTGTTATTGGTGTGGATAAAGAAAAAAAACAGATATCAGGAGATTAGCATCTCTCAAGCGGATCATATTGTGAAGGGCAAGGCATAGATGATGTGATTTAATTAAAAAAAAATGCTGCATTAGTGTGATGTGGTGAATTTAAGGCTAGCAAAGGTTGGTTTGAAAGATTTAAGAATATAGTGGCATACCTAAGTTCTTATGGAAGGGGATTCCCCTTCCAAAATATAATAAACTCTTCTCCCTCCTCCCATCATTCACTAACCTACATTTCTAAAGGTCAAAGTGTCATTTACTCTTCGTTTAGTTACATTACATACACAAATATATATTGTGCATGTTAAATCCTGTTTGTTGTAGGAAAATGTTATTATTTCATGTGGTAAATTTTTTTTTTCATAATTTTGGGTGTCTGGAATGGAATTGAAGATTATTGGAATTCAATATTCTTACGGGGGAAAATTAATTCAACTAACGATAATTTTGTTCTAACGATGAGCTCTGGAACGGATTAACTATCGTAAGTCGAGGGTCTCTGTAGTATGCTCTCACTTGCGCAAATTCGTTTACAACGGGTCTTAGGAATGGAACTCAGTTGTTAAGTGAGGAGAGGCTCTCTCTCCTCTCTCTCTCTCTATCTCTCTCTCTCTCTCTATATATATATTTATATATATATATATATATATATTATTATTATATATATATATATATTTATATATTATTTATATATATATATATATACACATTACGTACATACATACATACACACCACAACACACAAAACACACACACACACACACACACTATATATTCAGTGGACCTGGCCTAACGGAAACGCATCGCATAACGTTAAATGCCTGAATGAAGGCAGTTGAGTGTAAAAATTTTGGCACGCTTAATAAAAAACTCGCAAACGTGATTCCTCAAAAACATGTCGTCCAGCTGAGCGCCTCAGCTGCTTGCGTCATTGTGTACAAGCCAGGGTGGCCGGTTTTGATGCTACATTAGATACATTTTGTATTATTCCATTGTTTTATAGTGATTGTTAACTGCCTAAATAAGCCTCCATGGGCCCAAAGAAAGATTCTAGTGCCAACCTGTGGTAAAAAGGGTGATAAATACTATCGTACCACAGTCAGCTGCTGCTGCTCCATGGTCAGCTGTTGCTGGATCGTCAGCCTGTTGCTGCACCTCGGTCAGTGTTTCTGGACACGAGACAGCTGTTTCGGGGACAGTCAGCTGTTGCTGATCAGTCAGATGCTGCCGCACCAATGGTCAGCTGTTGCTGGCATCAGTCAGTCTGCTGCTGCACATGGTCAGCTGTTGTGGACCATCAGCTGCTGCTGCACCATGGTCAGCTGTTGCTGACCAGTCAGCTGTTGCTGATCAGTCAGCTGCTGCTGCTCCACAGTAAAGTGTTGCTGATCAGTCAGCTGCTGCTGCACCACGGTCAAGCTTGTTGCTCAACCAGCTGCTGTTGCTCCACCACAGTCAGCTGTTGCTCAACCACAGTCAGCTGTTGCTCCACCACATCGGCGTTACTAAAAGATTGTGGAGAGAGTGTTTTTTTGGTGTGGCTTAACGTGAACAGTTACCGAGAAACGATTAACCCCAGAGGTAGCCATAAGGCTAACCCAAGAAAGTCCAATGCATCATTTGAGGGGACTGTCTTACTTAATTTCCATTTGGGGTCCTAATCTTGTCCCCCAGGGATGCAACCAAACACGTAAAACTAACTCCAGGTGAAAGGAAAAAATGCCTGGAAAATAGTGCTCATATTGGTGAAGTTAAGGCCAGCAAAGGTTGGTTTGAGAGCTTTAAGAATTGTATTGGCATACACCGTGAATAAGCATGGCGGAAGCTGAAAAATTCATCCCCCAACGGGAGTGTTCTCAATTGTGACGAAAACAGGCTTGTTTGGAAGAAAAAAGAAAATGCCAAACAGGGACCTACATTACCTCAGGCGGGAAAAAGGCACTCCCGGGGACACAAGGCCTATGAAAGACAGGCTAACTCTATGTTTTGTTGTAATGTAGTGGGGGATTGCAAAGTGAAGTCTTTATGGTGTATCACTTGAAAATCCCCAGAGTGTTCACGAAAAACAGTGTCTCATTAATCATCAGTACACTTCATAAAGGTAAATGTTCATTTTTAACATTTATTTCTGTAGTTATTGTGCATGTTTATTGTTTTCTTTGTAGGGAAATGTTTATTTCATGAAAAATCGAAATTTTTTTTTTAATACTTTTGGCTGTCTGGAACGTTATTAATTGGATTTCATTATTTCTTGTGGGAGAAAATTAATCGTCTAAAGATGAGCTTCTCAGGAACAGATTAATATCGTTAGGCGGAGGGGTCCAATGTATACAAAGTTACCATCTGACTCGGCCAGTTGGTTCCCACCAAACCGGTCGTAAGTCGAAATGGATTGTCGAGCCTTACTACTGAAATTTCAACATCGCATTTTTTGTAATGACTTTTTTTATTGTTATATTTTGTTATTTATTTTTTACTTTACTTTTTATGTGTTTGTACTGTATTTTATACTGTATAGGATTAGGTAAACACTGGTACCCACAAAACAGTTGTTTATTTCCCAGAAATTGGCATAAAAAACGACGGTCGTAAATCGAGTGCGTGGTGTGTCGAGAGGTCGTAGTCGGATGGTAGGTGTACAACCTTTCCTCACTTAGCGACATACTCGTTTTACGATGTTACACTTACGGACAGGCTCACTAACCAAGTATGCATACTAAATATTAATATATCTTAAGCTGATTTCCCTCATTCTACTTACTTACAATTTATAGTACCCTACTGTGTAAAACATTTAAAATTATACTGGAAAATTTTAATAATTGGTGCAAGGGACATTAAAAACAATACCAAAATGGTTGACACAAAACCCACTACCATTATAGTATGTCTAGCTTGTCTGTCTGTCTGTTCTGTCTCTCTCTCTCTCTGTCTGTCTCTGTTCTCTCTGTCTTCTCCCCTGTCTGTATCCCTGGACTGTCTCTGTCTGGTCTCTCTCTTCTATATCTGTTCTCTCTTCTTTCTCTCTCTGATCTCTCTTCTCTCTCTCTCTCTTTGTCTGTCTCTCTCTCTCTCTGTCTTCTCTTTTCTCTCTGTCTCTCTCTCTGTCTCTCTCTCTGTCTCTCTCTCTCTTGATCTCTCACTTCTGTCTCTCTGTCTGTCTATCTCTCACTCTCTCTGTCTCTCCTCTCTCTGTTCTCTCTGTCTCTCTTTCTGTACTGTCTGTCTGTTCTCCCTGTCTGTTCTCCCTGTCTGTCTCTGTCTGTCTCTCTCTCTCTGTCCTCTCTGTCTCTCTCTGTCTCACTCTCTCTCTCTCTCTCTCTCTCTCTCTCTCTCTCTCTCTCTCTGTCTGTCTGTTCTCTCTCTCTCTGTCTGTCTCTCTCTCCTCTCTCTGTCGTCTCTCTTCTCTCTCTCTCTCTCTCTCCTCTCTCCCCTTCTCTCTCTCTCTCTCTCTCTCTGTCTGTCTGTCTGTCTGTCTGTTGTCTGTCTTCTATCTCTCTGCTCTCTCTCTCTCTCTTCTCTCTCTCTCTCTCTCTGTCTGTCTGTCTGTCTGTCTGTCAGCATTCCATTGTGAATCCAGTGATCTATGTCTCTCTTCTCTCTTTTCTCTCTTTGTCTCTCTCTTCTCTCTCTCTCTCTCTCTCTCTCTCTCTCTTCTCTCTGTCTGTCTGTCTGTCTGTTCTCTCTTCTCTTCTCTCTCTCTGTCTCTCTTGTCTCTCTCTCTTCTCTCTCTTCTCCTTCTCTCTCTCTTCTCCTCTCTCTCTCTCTCTCCTCTCTCTCTATCTCTGTCTCTCTCTCACTCTCTCTCTCTTTCTCTTCTCTCTCTCCTCTCTCTCTCTCTCTCTTCTCTCTCTCTCTCTGTCTCTGTCTGTCTGTCTGTCTCACACACACAACAACACACAAACACCCACACACACACACACCACAACACACACACACACCACACACACAGTCTTTCTCTTTGTCTCTCTCATTATGTCACTTTTTTTTTTTTTTTTTTCAGGGTAGGGGGGAAACCATTCATTCCCAATGAAATTCTGAGGTGTTACATGTGTGATTGGATAACTTTCAACTCTGTTTGGAAGTAAGTACACTGAATATCATGTTTATTATATTTTTCTAGTTTCCATAGTTATCTCTTGCATTTTCTGATGCTCACTTATTTGGTAATGTTATTGTTCATGGTCAGTTCTCTTCGTATGTGGGTATACACTTGTATATTTTTTTTTTTCAACAAACGGCCATTTCCGTCAAAGCAGGGGACTCAGAAAGAAAAACGGAAAGTTTTTCTTTTGAGAACTCGCGTGATTATTATTATTATTAATCATCATTTTTCATATGGCGTCCATTTGTGCAAGTCGTCTGATACCAATCTACATTTATTTTATTTTATTATCACACTGGCCGATTCCCACCAAGGCAGGGTGGCCGGAAAAAAAGATATACTTTCACCATCATTTCCACTCCATCACGGTCTGCAGATGGGGTTTGCTTTTACCACTACAGTTTTAAACTGCAAACATTAACACCCCTCTTCAGGAGTGCAGGCACTGTACTTCCCATTCTCCAGGACTCAAGTCCGGCCTGCCGGTTTCCCTGAACCCTTCATAAATGTTACTTTGCTCCACACTCAACAGCACGTCAAGTATTCAAAAACCATTTGTTCCATTCACTCCTTTCAAACTCGCTACGCATGCCTGCTGGAAGTCCATGCCCCTCGCACACAAAACTCCTCTTTACCCCTCCCTCCTAACTTTCCTAGGCTGACCCTACCGCCTTCCTTCCACTACCGTCTGATACATCTTGAAGTTTATTCTGTTGCTCCATTCTCTCCAGTACATGTCCGAACCACCTCAACAACCTTCCTCGCCCTTGGACAACAGTTTTGGTAATCCGCAACTCTCCTAACTTCCAAACTACGAATTCTCTGCTTTATTTTACACCACACCTTGCTCTTCAGAATGACATATCCAACTGCCTCCAAGCCTTCTTCCTCGCTGCAAACATTCTCAACCATGTTCACACCCATATAGAGCGTTTGGTAAAACTATACTCTATACATTCCTCTTTGCCTCCAAGGGACAAAAGTTCTGGTCTCCACAGACTCTAAGTGCACCATCACCCTTTCCCCTCGTCGTTCTATGATTCACCTCATCTTTCATAGACCCATCCACTGACATGTCCACTCCCAAATATCGTATTCATTCACCTCTCCATACTCTCTCCCTCCAATCAGATATCCAATCTTTCATCTCCTAATCTTTTGTTATCTCATAACCGTACTCTTTCCTGTATTCATCTTTAAATTTTCTTTCTTTGCACACCCTACCAAATTCATCACTATCTTCTGCATACTTCACTTCAGAATCTCCCAAGAGCACAGTATCATCAGCAAAGAGCAATGTGACAACTCCCACTTTTATGTGTGAAATTCTTTATCTTTTAACTCCTCGCCTTTGCCAAGTACTCGCATTTGAACTTGTCTCTTACAACCCCATCTATTAAATATATTAAACAAACCACTGTGACATACAAATCCTTGTCTAAGGCCTACTTCTTACTGGGAAATAATTCCCCTCTTTCCTACCTACTCTAAACTTGAGCCTCACTATTCTCGTTAAATAAAAACTTTCACTGCGTATTAGTAACCTTACCTCCTTACACCATACACATGCAACATCTGCCACACTTGGCACCTATCCACCCTTGCATATGCCTTTTCCAAATCCATAAATGCCACAAAGACACTCGTTTCGCCTTATCTAAATACTGTTATTATATGTTTAACTGTAAACACCTGCGGTCCACTCACACCTACCTTGCCTAAGCCTCCTTGTATCATTGCTATCCTATTCTCCATTTCTGTTTTTTTTTTTTTTCTCAAACAAGTTCGGTCGTATCCCACCGAGGCAGGGTGTCCAAAAAAGAAAGGGGAAAAGACCCAAAAAGAAAATCACGTTCTCTCTTCACACTTTGAACACACTCACACATTATCACTGTTTTGCCAGAGTTGCCCAGTATACAACAGTTTTGATGCAGTATTCGTTATACAGATACACAATCATATCCCCCAAACTGCCAATATTCCAAACCCACTCCTTTAAAGTGACAGGCTTGTACTTCCCATTTCAAGGACTCAAGTCCCGAACTATTATGAAAATAAACCGGTTTCCCTGAATCTTACTCTTTATTCTTTTCAATAATCACTATACCATACACTTTTGCCAGGTTATACTCAACAGACTTATCCCTATAATTTTGCCACTCTCTTGTATCCCTTTGCCATTTATACAAAGTGTGAACTATGCATGCTCTATGCCAATCCTAGGTACCTTTCCTCTTCCATACATTTATTAAATAATTGCACCAACCACTCCAAAAATATATCCCCACCTGCTTTAACATTTCTATCTTAATCCTCAATCCACGGCTGCCTTTCCCCTTCATTTTACCTACTGCCTCAGAACTTCCCCCTCATCACAACTGGCTCCTCTTCACTCCTACAAGGATGTTGATTTCTCCTTCGCCGCCTATACACGAAATCACAGCTTCCTATCTTCCTCAAATTAACAATTCTCAAAATATTCCCTCCATCTTCCAATACCTCTAACTCGCCATTTAATACTCTCCTCTCTATTTGTAACTGACAAATCCATTTGTTCTTAGGCTTTCTTAACTGTTAATCTCACTCCAAAACTTTTCTTATTGGTGTTTTGTTGATAACATACGTTCAAGTAGACGATCGAGACGGTACTGTGCTCTCATTTGCTCTCTTTTTACTTGGTGTTTGGGCATGGTGCTAGGTGTCGCGCGCTGGATTGACTCATGGTGGAGGTGGTGGGCGGGAGAGGGAGTGTGGTTGCATCTCGCGCGGGGTTAGGGGTGGTACTGGGGGATGGGTGCGTTTGCATCACTTCTACTTTGTAAATAACTTTTCATCTGCTAACTTTGTTCTCCTTACTACTCTCTTCACATCATCATTTCCACCAACGCTCCTCTTCCTCCCCACCACTTTCCTGTAACCACAACTTTGCTGAAACACTAAACACCTACTTTTTTAAACCTACTCCATACCTCATCGACCCATTGCTATGATCCATTAGCCCATCTATCCTCCAATAGCTGTGTATATTTTACCCTAACTGCTCCTCTTTTAGTTTCTAAACCTTCACCTCTCTTCTTCCCGCTGATGCTTCTATTGGTGTGTATTTGGCTGCGCTACGTGTGGTGTACTGATTGACTGTACGCGTGCCTCGGTCGGAATGCGCGTCGGGTTTTACTCTTTAGGTTGTAGCTACAACTAGGGGGAAGTGTGGTGTGAAAGTGAGTGGCTGAGTTATATCTGTGGCCCCTCTATGATGAACATGTACCTCCTGAATAGTTGCTACTCCAAACAGTCGTATGTGTATGCTACCAAGAAGAATAAGTGTCGCAACAAACGCTATATGTTTATTTCACTAGCATCTTAGTCTTGTATATGTTTATTTTGGGTTATTCTAGTCGACGCTCTTTGGTGTCTTAAAACTATTTGATATTACCTATAACTAAACCCCTTTAGATATAAAAGTTCAATCAAAGGGCTTAGCCTTATCATGTTTACACTGGCACCCCAAACTTTACCTACCACAAACCTCTCTAAGAAGTTTCCTCCTCCTTTAGCATTCAGGTCCCCTACCCACAATTGCTCTCTCACTTGGTTCGACAAAGGATCACGTCGGTTTTGGATTCGGTGATGCTTAACATCTCCAAACTCTCTACTCTCCTCTGCATATCCTCTCTTCTCCAGTGCTTACACGCTTATATGACCTAGCGCACTTAGCTCGAGCGCCACTCCAACCTTTACTTTAATCATAATATTCTTGATTTACCAATTCATATTCTCTTTTTCTTCATAACTGATCTTTCAACATTATGTACCCTTCCTTTGCTTTAACTCTCTGTGTGCAGGAGTACCCAGATTTAATCCCATTTCTTTGTCCCCGCACGAAACTCCCCTACCCCCTTCGCTATGTTTCGCATAGGGCCAGGACATCCAACTTCTTTTCATACATTAACATCCGCAATCATCAGTTTCTCTTTTATCTGCCACCACTGCTCACAAACTCCACCTAAAAAACCCTTTAAAACAACACAAAAAACTAAAAACTACACCCTTATAATTTTAATACCACTCCAAATATCACCTTCGCGCCCAAGAACTTTCACCACTACAATCCTTCACCTTATTCTTCCTTTCATATCTCAACAAAACCACAACCCCACATTCCCCACTCTTCCCCTCTTCACCCTCTAACAAACTCCCCCTTCTCCCCCACTCATTCAATAACACACACACATCATAATTATATATCCTATTATCCCGACCCTATCCTACTTCTACTCCCTCACACATAACAACTTATAAACATCTTCCCTCCCACTCCCCTCCCACACAACACCATCCCCCCCCTAACCTCATTGTACGAGAATACAGAGATGAATATCGGCCCCTACACATTTTTCCCTTACTCCAAATTTATTAATATACCCCCACCACACACCAAACATAAACAAACAACACATATTTTATACAAACAAAGCAAAACATGTTAACTGGTCCATAATGTAAAACAACACACCAAAATCCCCCAACAACCACTCATGTTCACCATCCCCAGAATAACACCCTTAACCACCACCCTAGATAGAGGTTACACCAATATAAAGTCATGTTTATGTGTGATCAACTGACCCCACACCACTCCTACCCCTCAACACATACCCCCTTTACCACCCCTCTCTCATACCCCCCAAACATCAAAGAACCTATTTAACGACATACAGATAGAGAGAGATATATACTCAACATACTTTACTTACACCACCTACAAAACACCTCTACACAAACCCAACATCCCACCCCAAAACCCCAAATCAAAAATTCTAACCCTCCCCACTATTCTCTCCAACTATACAACTACTTCTCCAATAACCCCCCCTTTATTTTTCTTATATCCATAAAAATCCCTAATTATTTTTTATTAACAAATATCTATACATCACAACAATCCCATCCCTACCAACTCTTACTCCTACCATATCACCTCAAACCTTTTTTCCAATAAACACATACAATACTAACACACATTACCCAAACACCCACAACTCACAAACTATACCAAAAAATTAACCCCCCCCCCACCTAACCAACTTTCTCACTTATCTCCATCTTATCATATAAATCACAAAGCTATGTCTCAAGTGTGTTTACGTTACTAGTGTGCGTTGCACCTATTCCTCTCTGCGTAGTATTGTCACGCTAGTAGCCGCCCAGATCAGTTACCGAAATATACCGGCATATCAGCCTCGAAGCCGACCTCTATATCTCCCCCCTTATTTCCTCTACCCCAGCACTCTCGCTGATGCTATCAAATGTCACCCCTTATTCATCACTGCACCTACGTGGCCTTCACCCCTTATTCATCATGTATGTGTGGTGTGTGTGTAAGCTCTCCCAAATATCATCACACACACCCTCGCCGATCACCTACGTCCATCACTGACCTCATCGTGTGTGTCCCTTTTTATCTCATCACTGACACCTCATCAGCTCCCCCTCCTATCGATAGATATAGAGATATATAGAGAGAGATTTGATAGAGAGAAGGATCCCAGTCACTTGCCTTAATCATGCTTCAACCCCCTCCCCCCCGCGCAAACATCTCCCGTCCTCTCATGCGCTCTCGCTCTCTCGCTAGCTCAGCGCTAGCCAGATACGCGCCTCTCGTATAAATCCTGGTAGTAGGTTGTTAGACAGCAACCACCCAAGGAGGTACTACCATCCTGCTCAGTGATTGTAAATTGAAAGCCTTGTAATTGTTTTATATGATGGTTAGGATTGCAGGTGTGTCTTACTCTTTTTCCATCATAACATGCAAGAATTTCAGGTACAGCTAGTTACTTCTACTTAAAACTTAGGTACACTGACATACATGTCCCACTTTTATATATACACACTCATCATGAGATAGTCTTTGATTTTATTTAATGGTTCTGTTCTTAATTGCTTTTCCTTTTTATATCCATGAGAAGTGGAATACGTATCTTTCTCGTAAGCCATGCATGTTTATAAAAGTCAACTAAAATGCCAGGAGGAAACAATGGTCTAGTAACCCCTTTTTTCCTGTATAGCCTAGACGATGTAAGAAGAAAAAAGAGGGAAAACCATCAATTGGGATGTTTGCAAAGTGGCGTGGATGTTCTATTGTGCGAATGATAGAAAGAGATGATTGTGGATGTTATGAATGAGAAGAAGCTGGAAGTCCTGGCTTTAAGTTAGAAACAAGCTGAAGGCGGTGGAGAGCTTCAGTGTGGGAGAAATAAATGGGTTTTAGGTCATGAGAGAGAGTCTATATAGAGTTAGAGCTAAAGGTGAGGAGTAGCAATGCATGTTGAGGATAAGTTTTATGAAGGTAAAAGACTCGGAATATAAAATATATTAAGTTCACGGGAGTATGTGGAGTAAAATAAGGTGATTTAGCTGCTGAAAAGTGGTTATAGTACCAGCATTATCAATGCACCTGGAGAAGAGAAGAGTGTAGAGAGAGAGGGAGAGAGAGAGATTTTGGGAAATGTTGACGGAAAGTGAGTGCACTGGGGAGATTTGCACAACGTCGTGGAGGATCGTACTTGTGGTTCAGGGGATTTTCAATGCTAAAGAATGGGTTACAAACTAAAAATGTTTAGGAGGGAGTATGTATAGGGTAAATTTGAAAGGTGCAAGTGATGGTAAATGTAAATTGGGAGCCTTTATGTGTTGTATGTGCTATGTGTCGAAAGAGGTTTGTTATAATAAGTCAATTACATAATGCGTCTTATGAAAAGAGGATATAAACAAGTATACAAGGTATGATTACTAGCACTTAATGTCAAAAGCTACTCGGTTTTGAACGATAAGATAGTGTAATTGGTGAAAGAAAAGAGAGAGAGAGAGAGAGAGAGAGAGATAGATCGCGCAGGATAGTTACAGGATTTATAGAGGGGCAATGGTGTGGTGTACATTTATGCGATAATTCGGAGTGTGGAAATAAATTAGGAGAAGATCGATGTGGGTAATAAAAGTATTAGAGAGCTGAAGAGAGGGTTTGTGGAAGGTGGTTTGGTCATTTTAGTAGAGAATGGTTCAAAGAAAATGACATGGTGAGCGTATAAGCTGTAGGTGAAAGAGGAAGGCTGGGATGGGGTTTGCCTTCCATGGGCGCTCTCATGGAGAAGGTTGGAAAGGGAGGGGGTTAAAGTTGGTGTTGGCTGGGGCGAGGGGTATTGGACTTTCCAGCAAGGTGGTGAGCAGTGTTAGATAAGGAGAGAATGGGAGGGACTCAAATAGTATTGGGACATGAAAGACTGTTGGAGTGTGAGCAGGGTAATAATTTAGTGAAGCGGATTTCAGGGAAAATCGGTTAATTTATATAACCGGATTGAGTCCTGAAATGGGAAGTTACAGTGCCTGACTCCAAAGGAGGTCGTGTTTGGGATATTGTGTGTAGAGCTTTGGAGGGATAAATCATTACAGTGGACCGACCCGCCATACCAGAGCATCGCATACCGTACAATAACGTCGTGATACGGACGCTTTTATCGCAAAAAAATTTTTGCCTCTGCATATCCGCAACTCTCATCAAATCTACCGCTCACCGCCCTTCGTCGATGAGACGCGTCAATGTGTGGCCTGAGTCACGCTCACTGTGTCTACGGTACGGTGGGCATTGTTTACAGCAGCCCGTCCAGTAGCTCACTACTCAATCTAGTGTAACATCAAGCAATACAATCGGACAATTTGCAGGATTATTACAGGTTTTGGTGATTTTTTCTGGAAAAATAAGAGACCATCGTGCCGCCAAGAAGGCTTCTAGTGCCATACCCTACATAGCAATTATGGGTGTGAATGATATATGGATGTGATGTGTAATAGAAAAAAGATCATTGATAAGTATGAAAGTGGAGTGCGTGTCTCCGAGGCTGGCCAGGGTTTGTATATAAACCCTCAATCAACCTCGCCTATATTGGTGGTACAGCTGCTGCTGTACCACCGTCAGCTGCTGCTTGCACTGTCAAGCTGCTGCTGCTGTACCGGTCAGCCTGCTGCTTGTGTACCGTCTGCTGCTGCTGTAGCATCGTCTGCTGCTGATGTAGACATCATCTGCTGCTGTGTAAGCATCGTCTGTGCTGCTGATAGCATCGTCTGCTGCTGCTGTAGCAATCGTTCTGCTGCTGCGTGTAGCATCGTCTTGTTGCTGCTGTAGCAATCGTCTGCTGCTGCTGTCGCATCGTCTCCTGCTGTGTCGCAACGTCTTGCTGTGCTGTAGCATGTCTGCGCTGCTGTAGCATCGTCTGCTGCTGCAGTTAGCCACGTCTGTTGCTGCTGTAGCATGTCTGCTGTGCTGTTTGTAGCATCGTTGCTGCTGCTTGTAGCATGTCCTGCTGTGCTGTAGCATCGTTATGCTGCTGCTGGAGCATCGTCAGCTGCTGCTGTAGATCGTCTGGCTGCTGCTGTAGCAATCGTCTGCTGCTGCTTGCTGTAGCATCGGTCTGCTGCTGCTGTAGCATCGTCTGATGCTGCTGTAGCATCGTCTGTCTGATGCTGCTTTGGACCCCGTTAGCTGCTGCTCTGCTGCTGCTGTAGCACCGTTGTTGGTGGGCTTATGAGATTACCAAAAACATTTTAACCCCAGAGGATTTTGCCACCCCAGGATAACCAAAAAAGTCAAGTGTCATCGAAGGCTGTCTAACATATTTCCATTTGGGCCCTTATCCTTGTCTCCCAGGATGCAACCACACCTGTCGGATTAACACCAGGTGTGAACAGGGTAAATGCCCTGGAACTAGTGCTACATATTGGTGAATTTTAGAGCCAGCTCAAGGTTGGTTTTGAGAGATGTTAAGAATCGTTAGTGGCATACACAGTGTGATAAGGCATGTTCTGGAAGAAAATGCCAAACAGGACCTACAGTACTCAGGAGGAAAAGGCACTCCAGGACACACTGTCTCATCAGTCATTGCAGCATCTTCAATAAAGGTAAGTGTCATTTATTTCTTCATTTAGTAGAGTAGTACATGCACAATATATATGTGCATGTACTACTCTACTTATTGTGCACTGTATCCTTCTCTTTGTGTGTAGGAAATGTATATTTCATGTGGATAAAAAATTTTTTTTTCATACTTTTGGGTGTCTTGCAGGGTTATTTGATTTCCATATTTCTTATGGGGAAAAATTCCTTCGCATACCGAACTTTCGCATAACAACCAGCCTCTTGCACGGATTAAAGGTTCGCTATGCGGGGGTCCACTGTATTGTGTTTTTTTATACGTACAGTGGTCCCTGATAATCGTTGGGTTTCAATAGCCGTCCTTTTTGTAAATCACCGCGTTATTTTAGTCCAAACATTGGCTCGCAACTGGTCAGTTGACTCGCTAATGTCGTTCGTCATGGAAGCTGTACTCAAAGATAGTAAAACCACTATTGCAAACCATGAAAATACAACCAGGAAATAGCAAACGAAGAGATCTCCAATAGCATAGTGGAGGATTTATTACCAAAAACAACTGGTGGGGCTCCATGTTGGTGCTATGGATGATAGGAATAAGGACAGGTAAACAAGCACCAACAGGGAATACAGTCACAGAATCCAAGGCAAACGGGAAACAAGCCTTTGCACATACTATGCCTAGGTATCTGCAGACAGGGGAAATCTGGAAAAACAGATGGACGTGCATTATGACACACTGGAAAAAATGCCGTGGCCATATGACAACAGGGAAAATGCAAACTCCCTTCCTGTATAAGCTTTTTCCCCTGATTGTGTACTCTTCATTACAGGAAAGACTGTGCATATAACTTAAATTTGCCAGGCACACCATCTAAATGGGACAAAAGATACAAAACATCAGGCATGGAAACCCGGGTAGCCACCAAGCCACTCAAGAGGGAGAGTTTTTTAGTGCCAGGAGGAAAAAATAACTGGCAGGAAATGGCAGAAATTGTACACCAAATCCAGTCATTCCTGGGAAGTGGAACCACAGTGTTGGCCTCCACTCCACCAAACCAACAGATACAGATACTAATTCCGGAAAAAAAATCCCCCCCCCAGTACCAACATTACCACCAGTCCGATGACATTCGTCGTGCAAATATACAGGTCTAATGCAGCTCAACAAAAACAAAATTTTACCTTTCATCCGTGGACTGCTTGCAGAGGCAAAGGCAATGTTCGCGGCTTTCACTGAGACCCACATAAAAAGGATCACTTAGACAACGAAATATGGATCCAGGTTACAACCTATACAGATGTGACAGATGTGAACAGGCAAAGGGGGTGGGGGGTGGTGGCCTGTATATTGCAGAGTCACTTGTTGGCACAGTAACTGCTCATGCCTTCATGATGTATGGAAGTTTTAGCGGTAAAGGTCGAGAACCAAAACTAGTCATTGTGGTAGTAGACGAGCTCAGATGCAACATCCCAGCAATTTCCAGGAAACCGCTGATAAAAATTGACCACTGTCTGGAAATCTTCCGCTCCTGATCCCAACATCTGCTCCTGGGGGTTTCAACTTAAGGCACTAAAAATGGAGGAATTAGCAAATAAATACTGTTGCAGTAATAACACCAGGAGGTAGTCTCTGAATGAAACTCACACTCGCTGAGCTTTTAATCTCTGCACCAAAATTATTTAAACCAGCAAATAATAGAGCCTACTAGACTGGGAATACACTAAGACCTCATCGATCACTTAATACAATAGATGATCTGTCTAGAAGAAAATGTCACCATATCAAAAAACAATATACTCAGATCACAACATAATTGAGGTTTCAGACAAGTATGGTGGAGCCCAGGACGTACAAAATGAGATTAGTCACGAGGGAGCATTCACCAAATCAACTTCAATAACAAAAAACCATAAGTGGGACCAAGGTAAACAAGTCCTAACCGTATAAGCTGGGAGGATATACTAAGCAACACAGACAAAACTTAATGCCTAGAACAGATTAAACTTGGGTGGCACTTAGATGTATGACTCAAGACTTATTCCTCTAGAAAAAGGAGGAGTGATGTAAAATAGAAAAAGAGACAGTCGCTTCTCATTACAGGCGACGGAAAAAAAGAATAACAGAGCGGCTAAAAGAGGTCAATCTATCTGAAATGCGTAGGAGACACTGGTCAGAGAAATAGGCAAAATCGAACTTTAAGCTAAAGGAATCGTATAGGAGTCAAGGGGAAGGTCAGGAAACGCGGGGGATGAAGCACTAAGCCATAAATGAAAACGAAAGAAACCAAAGTGTTTCTTCTCTATGCCAAATCAAAGTCTGAGAAACAAACGTCCAGTATTGGGCCCTTAATTAAACATGGATGGGTCCTACACAGATGACAGCAAGGAAATTGAGTGAGCTCTCAAGTTCCAATATGACTCAGTTTTTAGCAAGCCACTAACAGATGAGGTCGAAGATCAAAATGAATTTTTTATGAGAGAGCCACAGAATTTGGTTAACACAAGGCCTATCTGATGGTATCCTGTTGACCCATATGACATGAACAGGCGATAAAGGACTTGCCCAAGCAATCTGCCAGGGCCAGGACTCATGGAAACTGTGGTCGCATCATGAACTGCAAGAATCCTATCACGAGCCTTTACCATCCTATGGAGAGGGAGCATGGACACGGGGTCGGCCCACAGTTACTAAAAAAACCAGACCATAGCCCCACTCCACAAAGGGGGCAGTAAAGCAACAGCAAAGAACTACAGACCGATAGCACTAACATCCCATATCATAAAAATCTTTGAAAGAGTCCTAAGAAGCAAGATCACAACCCATCTAGAAACCCATCAGTTACACAACCCAGGGGCAACATGGTTTTAGAAACAGGTCGCTCCTGTCGTCTCAAACTATTGGATCATACGACAAGGTCCTAGATGCACAAGACGACAAAAAGAATGCAGCTGCGCTGCCTTCAGTTAGTATGCCAATATTTACAAGCCAGTGTGGTTGCTTCCACGCATACATTTGGCACATTTTGTATTATTCCAGTGTTTTTAATGCTTGTAACTGCTAAATAAGCCACCATGGGCCCAAAAGAAAGTTCTAGTGCAACCTGTGAGTAATAATAGGGTGAAAAATTACAATCAAAAATGAAGGAGATAAAAAAGTATGAAGTGGATTGCGTGTCTCCGTGGCTTGGCAAGGTTGTACAACAACCCCAATCAGCCATCGCTACTATCTTAGCAACAAAAATGGCAATCGAGGAAGCTTTGTTGTTGCAAAAGGGTGCCAAGTATCTTTTCAAAAACACAGATCGCAAGTACTCGAAGATATGAGAGACTGTTATTGGTGTGGATAAAGAAAAAAAACAGATATCAGGAGATTAGCATCTCTCAAGCGGATCATATTGTGAAGGGCAAGGCATAGATGATGTGATTTAATTAAAAAAAAATGCTGCATTAGTGTGATGTGGTGAATTTAAGGCTAGCAAAGGTTGGTTTGAAAGATTTAAGAATATAGTGGCATACCTAAGTTCTTATGGAAGGGGATTCCCCTTCCAAAATATAATAAACTCTTCTCCCTCCTCCCATCATTCACTAACCTACATTTCTAAAGGTCAAAGTGTCATTTACTCTTCGTTTAGTTACATTACATACACAAATATATATTGTGCATGTTAAATCCTGTTTGTTGTAGGAAAATGTTATTATTTCATGTGGTAAATTTTTTTTTTCATAATTTTGGGTGTCTGGAATGGAATTGAAGATTATTGGAATTCAATATTCTTACGGGGGAAAATTAATTCAACTAACGATAATTTTGTTCTAACGATGAGCTCTGGAACGGATTAACTATCGTAAGTCGAGGGTCTCTGTAGTATGCTCTCACTTGCGCAAATTCGTTTACAACGGGTCTTAGGAATGGAACTCAGTTGTTAAGTGAGGAGAGGCTCTCTCTCCTCTCTCTCTCTCTATCTCTCTCTCTCTCTCTATATATATATTTATATATATATATATATATATATTATTATTATATATATATATATATTTATATATTATTTATATATATATATATATACACATTACGTACATACATACATACACACCACAACACACAAAACACACACACACACACACACACTATATATTCAGTGGACCTGGCCTAACGGAAACGCATCGCATAACGTTAAATGCCTGAATGAAGGCAGTTGAGTGTAAAAATTTTGGCACGCTTAATAAAAAACTCGCAAACGTGATTCCTCAAAAACATGTCGTCCAGCTGAGCGCCTCAGCTGCTTGCGTCATTGTGTACAAGCCAGGGTGGCCGGTTTTGATGCTACATTAGATACATTTTGTATTATTCCATTGTTTTATAGTGATTGTTAACTGCCTAAATAAGCCTCCATGGGCCCAAAGAAAGATTCTAGTGCCAACCTGTGGTAAAAAGGGTGATAAATACTATCGTACCACAGTCAGCTGCTGCTGCTCCATGGTCAGCTGTTGCTGGATCGTCAGCCTGTTGCTGCACCTCGGTCAGTGTTTCTGGACACGAGACAGCTGTTTCGGGGACAGTCAGCTGTTGCTGATCAGTCAGATGCTGCCGCACCAATGGTCAGCTGTTGCTGGCATCAGTCAGTCTGCTGCTGCACATGGTCAGCTGTTGTGGACCATCAGCTGCTGCTGCACCATGGTCAGCTGTTGCTGACCAGTCAGCTGTTGCTGATCAGTCAGCTGCTGCTGCTCCACAGTAAAGTGTTGCTGATCAGTCAGCTGCTGCTGCACCACGGTCAAGCTTGTTGCTCAACCAGCTGCTGTTGCTCCACCACAGTCAGCTGTTGCTCAACCACAGTCAGCTGTTGCTCCACCACATCGGCGTTACTAAAAGATTGTGGAGAGAGTGTTTTTTTGGTGTGGCTTAACGTGAACAGTTACCGAGAAACGATTAACCCCAGAGGTAGCCATAAGGCTAACCCAAGAAAGTCCAATGCATCATTTGAGGGGACTGTCTTACTTAATTTCCATTTGGGGTCCTAATCTTGTCCCCCAGGGATGCAACCAAACACGTAAAACTAACTCCAGGTGAAAGGAAAAAATGCCTGGAAAATAGTGCTCATATTGGTGAAGTTAAGGCCAGCAAAGGTTGGTTTGAGAGCTTTAAGAATTGTATTGGCATACACCGTGAATAAGCATGGCGGAAGCTGAAAAATTCATCCCCCAACGGGAGTGTTCTCAATTGTGACGAAAACAGGCTTGTTTGGAAGAAAAAAGAAAATGCCAAACAGGGACCTACATTACCTCAGGCGGGAAAAAGGCACTCCCGGGGACACAAGGCCTATGAAAGACAGGCTAACTCTATGTTTTGTTGTAATGTAGTGGGGGATTGCAAAGTGAAGTCTTTATGGTGTATCACTTGAAAATCCCCAGAGTGTTCACGAAAAACAGTGTCTCATTAATCATCAGTACACTTCATAAAGGTAAATGTTCATTTTTAACATTTATTTCTGTAGTTATTGTGCATGTTTATTGTTTTCTTTGTAGGGAAATGTTTATTTCATGAAAAATCGAAATTTTTTTTTTAATACTTTTGGCTGTCTGGAACGTTATTAATTGGATTTCATTATTTCTTGTGGGAGAAAATTAATCGTCTAAAGATGAGCTTCTCAGGAACAGATTAATATCGTTAGGCGGAGGGGTCCAATGTATACAAAGTTACCATCTGACTCGGCCAGTTGGTTCCCACCAAACCGGTCGTAAGTCGAAATGGATTGTCGAGCCTTACTACTGAAATTTCAACATCGCATTTTTTGTAATGACTTTTTTTATTGTTATATTTTGTTATTTATTTTTTACTTTACTTTTTATGTGTTTGTACTGTATTTTATACTGTATAGGATTAGGTAAACACTGGTACCCACAAAACAGTTGTTTATTTCCCAGAAATTGGCATAAAAAACGACGGTCGTAAATCGAGTGCGTGGTGTGTCGAGAGGTCGTAGTCGGATGGTAGGTGTACAACCTTTCCTCACTTAGCGACATACTCGTTTTACGATGTTACACTTACGGACAGGCTCACTAACCAAGTATGCATACTAAATATTAATATATCTTAAGCTGATTTCCCTCATTCTACTTACTTACAATTTATAGTACCCTACTGTGTAAAACATTTAAAATTATACTGGAAAATTTTAATAATTGGTGCAAGGGACATTAAAAACAATACCAAAATGGTTGACACAAAACCCACTACCATTATAGTATGTCTAGCTTGTCTGTCTGTCTGTTCTGTCTCTCTCTCTCTCTGTCTGTCTCTGTTCTCTCTGTCTTCTCCCCTGTCTGTATCCCTGGACTGTCTCTGTCTGGTCTCTCTCTTCTATATCTGTTCTCTCTTCTTTCTCTCTCTGATCTCTCTTCTCTCTCTCTCTCTTTGTCTGTCTCTCTCTCTCTCTGTCTTCTCTTTTCTCTCTGTCTCTCTCTCTGTCTCTCTCTCTGTCTCTCTCTCTCTTGATCTCTCACTTCTGTCTCTCTGTCTGTCTATCTCTCACTCTCTCTGTCTCTCCTCTCTCTGTTCTCTCTGTCTCTCTTTCTGTACTGTCTGTCTGTTCTCCCTGTCTGTTCTCCCTGTCTGTCTCTGTCTGTCTCTCTCTCTCTGTCCTCTCTGTCTCTCTCTGTCTCACTCTCTCTCTCTCTCTCTCTCTCTCTCTCTCTCTCTCTCTCTCTGTCTGTCTGTTCTCTCTCTCTCTGTCTGTCTCTCTCTCCTCTCTCTGTCGTCTCTCTTCTCTCTCTCTCTCTCTCTCCTCTCTCCCCTTCTCTCTCTCTCTCTCTCTCTCTGTCTGTCTGTCTGTCTGTCTGTTGTCTGTCTTCTATCTCTCTGCTCTCTCTCTCTCTCTTCTCTCTCTCTCTCTCTCTGTCTGTCTGTCTGTCTGTCTGTCAGCATTCCATTGTGAATCCAGTGATCTATGTCTCTCTTCTCTCTTTTCTCTCTTTGTCTCTCTTTTCTCTCTCTCTCTCTCTCTCTCTGTTTGTCTTCTCTTCTGTCTTCTCTCTCTGTCTGTCTCTCTCTGTCTCTCTCTCTTCTTCTCTCTGTCTCTCTCTCTTTCTCTCTCTGTCTCCTCCTTCTCTCTTCCCCTTCTCTCTTTCCCCTCTTCTCTCTCTGTCTCTCTCCCCTCTCTCTCTCTCTCTCTCTCCTCCTTCTCTCTCTCTCTCTCTCTCTCTCTTCTGTCTCTGTCTGTCTGTCTGTCCACACACACACACAACACACACACACACACACACAACACCACACACACACACACCACCACACACACAGTCTTTCTCTTTGTCTCTCATCATTTTGTCACTTTTTTTTTTTTTTTTTCAGGAACCATTCATTCCCAATGAAATTCTCAGGTGTTACATGTGTGATGTGGATAACTTCAACTCTGTTGAAGTAAGTACACTGAATATCATGAGTATTATATTTTTCTAGTTTCCATAGTTATCTCTTGCATTTTCTATGCTCACTTTATTTTGGTAAATGTTATTGTTCATGTCAGTTCTCTTCAGTATGAGGGTAAACTTGTATATTTTTCTTTTTCAACAAACCGGCCATTTCCGTCAAGGCAGGGTGACTCAGAAAGAAAAACGAAAGTTTTTCTTTTTAAATTTAGTAATTTATATAGTAAGGGTTACTTTTTTTATAAAGACACTGGCTGTTTCCCGTTGAGCCAGAGTGACCTGAAAAAGAAGAAAGGCTTTCATAAAGTGGTGTGTGTGTGTTGTATATATTTTTTTTTTTCAAACTGGCCATATCCCACCGAGGCAGGGTGACCTAAAAAGAAAAGTTTTTATTTTTAAATTTAGTAATTTATACAGGAGAAGGGGTTACTAGCCCCTTGCTCCACTAAAATATTCATGCATGTAAAATACTGAGACAAATTTTAACACTGTGTATTAAAATATGTACAGTAGGGCCCCACTTTACAGCATTCCGCTAATATGGCGATGTCAGATTACGACCAAAATTTGCTATACGGCAAGCGGTCTTTTAACTACGGCGCGCCCCACCCGGTTTGTTTACATTCTCCATGACCACATCTATTATGTCTGTAAACTTTCCAAAATTTCAAGTGTTTCAACCCTTAAACGGTCCAAACGTATATATACGTCCACGCTCGTAGCGCCCCAAACGTGTATATATACGTTTTCTTTGTCATTCATTCAACATTGCCACAATAAGCCTGAGTCACCTAGACATGAGAGAATGGGTGTGCGCACTCATTGTGTGCCATATTAAAATAATTGGGGATGCTGGGTACCATATGCTCTTTTTTCCTTTTAAAAGAAAAGATTGTTTTTTTCCTCAAAAAAGTTGGGGCGCTATGCGAGTGAACGTATATATACGTTTGGACCGTTTAAGGGTTAAAGTTATTGCATATTTTATGTGTACTCTAATAATTATACTTGTGTACCTGTACCTAAATATACTTACACACTGTGCTGGTGTGCAGGTACACATTAAAATTGCTACGGTCTCTACTTAAACCATAGTAATACTATGTAAAAATAATCACTATTGGGCAATTAAAGTTTATTTTACATTATAAGCATTTTCATTTATCATTTTGATTTTTC
>NW_026506995.1:7500-25872 GCF_026875155.1 Cherax quadricarinatus | reverse complement strand
ATATATATATTTATTTATATATAATATATATATATAATATATTTATATAATAATATTAACACATCGGCCGATTCCCACACGGCCGAAAAAAGAAAAACTTTCATCATCATTCACTGTCTTGCCAGAGGGGCGCTTTACATTACAGTTATAAAACTGCAACATTAACACTCCTCCTTCAGAGTGTAGACACTGTACTTCCCATTTTCCAGGACTCAAGTCCGGCCTTCCGGTTTCCCTGAACCCCTTCATAAATGTTACTTTGCTCACATTCCAACAGTACGTCAAGTATTAAAAACCATTTGTCTCCATTCACTCCTATCAAATACGCTTGCTGGAAGTCCAAGCCCCTCGCACACAGAACCTCCTTTACCCCCTCCCTCCAACCCTTCCTAGACCGACCCATACCCCGCCTTCCCTCCACTACAGATTTATACACTCTCAAAGTCATTCTGTTTTGTTCCATTCTTTCTATATGTCCGAACCAACTCAACAACCCTTCCTCAGCCCTCTGGATAATAGTTTTGGTAATCCCACACCTTCTCCTAATTTTCAAACTACGAATTCTTTGCATTATATTCTCACCACACATTGCTCTCAGACATGACATCTCCACTGCCTCCAGCCTTCTCCTCGTTGCAACATTCATCACCCATGTTTCACACCCATGCAAGAGCGTTGGTACAACTATACTCTCATACATTACCCTCTTTGCTTCCACAGACAAAGTTCTTTGTCTCCACAGACTCCTAAGTGCACCACTCACCCCTTTTCCCCTCACCAATTCTGTGTTGCACCTCATCCTTCATAGATCCATCTGCTGACACGTCCACTCCTAAATATCTGAATCCATACTCTCTCCCTCCAATCTGATATCCAATCTTTCGTCACCTAATCTTTTTGTTATCCTCATAACATTACTCTTTCCTATATTCACTTTTAATTTTCTTCTTTTACTACCCTACCAAATTCATCCCACCAATCTCTGTAACTTCTCTTCAGAATCTCCCAGAAGCACAGTGTCATCAACAAAGAGCAGCTGTGACAACTCCCACTTATGTTTTGATTCTTTATCTTTTATCTCCACACCTTTTGCCTAGACCCTCGCATTCACTTCTCTTACAACCCCATCTATAAATATATTGAACAACCACGGTGACATCACACATCCTTGTCTAAGGCCTACTTTTACTGGTAAATAATCTCCCTTTTCTCCTACATGCTCTAACCTGAGCCTCACTATCCTCGTAAAAAAATCTTCACCGTTTTCAGTAACCTACCTCCTATTCCATACATTTGCAACATCTGCCACATTGCTTCCCTATCCACCCTGTATGTGCCTTTTCCACATACATAAATGCCACAAAAGCCCCCTTAACCCTTATCTAAATACTGTTCACCTACATGTTTCAATGTAAACATTTATTCTGCACACCCACTACCTTTCCTAAAGCCTCCTTGTTCATCTGCTATCCTGCTCTCTGTCTTACTCGTAATTCTTTCAATAATGACTACCATACACTTTAACCAGGTATACTCAACAAACTTATTCCCTTATAATTTTTGCACTCTCTTTTATTCCCTTTGCCTTTATACAAAGGAACTATCATGCTCTCTGCCAAAAACAAGGTCCCTTTACCCTCTTCCATACATTTTTTAAAATTTAATGGCCCCAAACCCACTCTAAAACAAAGTTTTCCCTTTCCTCTTTTTTATTTCCCAACTTCACCCCCATCAACCCCCCCGGTTTCCCCCACTCCTTTCCCCCCCCTTTTCTTTTTAAACCCACTGCCTCCCCGAACTTCCCCCACACTAAAAACGGGCTTTTCCCTCACTCCTAAAAGATTTTTATTCCCCCCTTTGACCTATACACGAAATCACGGTTTTCCCTAATTAAATCAACTTTTAAAAAATTTCCTAAAAATTTTTTCCCCCTCCATTTTCCCGTCCCCTCCAGCTCCCCCTTTTTTAATAACTCCCCTCTCCTATTTTTAAAACTTTTAAAATTTTCCATTTTTTCCCTGGGCCCTTCCCTCAACTTATTAATCCATTTCCAAAAAACCTTTTTCCCTTTTTTTTCAAAAAAATTTGTTGATAATAATCTCCCCCCCCACCCCCCTCACATTTGCCCCTTTTTTTTTACATTGCTTCAAAAAAAACCACTCTCTTAACCCTCTTTTTCTCTCCATATACCCCTTCCTCCTTGCACCCATTTAAAAACTATGAAAAAACCCTCTCACATAAAAAAACTTTTTTTCCCCCCCCTTTAACCAACTCCCCGCATCACTTTTCCCAAAAACCCAATCGTTCTTCTTCCCCCCCCGGCACCCCTTTCCCTGTAACCACAAACTTCTGCTAAAACATTTCTAACCCCACATTCTTAAAACCCAAACTCCATACATCTTCGACCCCCTTTGCCAAATTAACTCTCATTTACCCCCATCTATCCCCCAAATTTTTTGTTTATATTTTAAACCCCCAAAAACTCCCCCTCCTCTTTTAGTTTATACGCCTTCCCCTCTCCTTTCCCTTGCCCCTTCATTTTCCTTGTACCCCCATCAAAAACCTTTTTTACTCTAAAGTGTAGCAACAAACTAAAAAAGTGTTTCTGATATATCTGTGGCCCCTCTATAAACATATACATCCTGATGTCTACTCAAGTCTTTTATCTACCAATACGTAGTCCAACAAACTACTGTCATTTCGCCCTACACCATACCTTGTATACTTATTTATCCTCTTTTCTTAAATACATATTACTTATAACAAAAATCCCTTTCTATACAAATTCAATCAAAGGGCTCCCTTTAAATAAATTTACACCTGGCACCCCAAACTTACCTACCACACCCTCCCTAAAAGTTTCTCCTACTTTAGCATTTAGGTCCCCACCAAAATTACTCTCTCACTTGGTTCAAAGGTTCCTATACATTCGTTTAACATCTCTCAAATCTCTCTCTCTCCCTCTACACTCCTCTCTTTTCCGGGTGCATATACGCTTATTATGACCCACTTTTCACACCCGACCCTTATTTTAATCCACATAATCCTTGAATTTACACATTTAATTCCCTCTTCCCCTTTCCCCATAACTGGTCCTTCAACATTATTGCAACCCCTTCCTTATACACACACACCCCAACACACACACACACATACACACAACAAACACACAAAAAACAAACACACACCACACACACACACACACACACACAAAACACCAACACACACACACACACAAACACACACACACACACACACAACACACACAAATATATATATAAAATAATATATATATATATATAATATAAATATATATATATATATATTTATATATAATGTCGTGCCGAATAGGCAGAACTTGCGATCTTGGCTTAAATAGCAACGCTCAAACTTGCCATATAGGACAAGTGAAAATTTGTGTAAGCAATAATTGGCCAAAATCATTTTGAACCTAACGAAAAAAAAATATATTTCACTGTGTTTGCTTAGTATTAAATTATAGAAAAACAAATCTAAAATATATTTAGTTGGGTTAGGCCTAAAATAAATTGTTCTTGTTATAATAAGGTTAGGTAAGTTTTCAAAGATTCTTTTGGGGGCAAAATTAAAAAAGTTTTTGCATTAACATTAATGAAAAAAATATATTTTTAAAACGTAAATGAGAAAATTTTAGAAAGGACTTAATTTTATATGAGTTTTTTGCAAATTTGACCAGTTTTACATATTCGGCACGACATATATAAATATTTTATATATTATAAATATATTTTATAATATATTTTTTTTTTTTTTTCAACAAGTCCGGCCGTCTTCCACCGAGGCAGGGTGACCCAAAAAAGAAAGAAAATCCCCAAAAAGAAAATACTTTCATCATTCAACACTTACACCACACTCACACATTATCACTGTTTTTGCAAAGGTGCTCAGACCACAGCAGTTTAGAACATATACGAAATAAAAAAAAAACACAACATATCCCTCCAAACTGCCAACACCCCAAAACCCCCTCCTTCAGAGTGCAGGCATTGTACTTCCCATTTCCAGGACTCAAGTCTAGAAATGAACCGATTTAATACATACTGTATATATATGTATATATATATGTATATATTATTTTATAATATATATATATATATATATATATATATATATATATATTTTTATATATATAAATATATACATATATATATGTACATATATATTATATATATATAAAATAAAAATATGTATATATATATATATATATATATATATTATAATATATATATATATATATATATTATATATATATTAATATATATATAATAAATAAACATATATATAAGTAAAATATGCATATAATATATATTTATATATATATATATATAAAATATATTAATATATATATATATATAATATATATATATATATATATTTTTTTTATTATCACACCGGCCGATTCCCACCAAGGCAGGTGGCCCGAAAAAAAAAAACTTTCACCATCATTCACTCCATCACTGTCTTGCCAGAAGGGTGCTTTACACTACAGTTTTTAAACTGCAACATTAAACTGCAACATATATAATTTATATAACAGTATATATGTATATACATATAAATATATATATATATATATATATATATATATATATATATATATATATATATAATATATATATACATATATATACATGTATGTATATGTATGTATATGTATATGTATGAAATGCGTAGGGAGACACTGGTCAGAGAAATAGCAAGCATCGAACTTAAGCTAAAAGAATCCTTTAGGAGTCAGGAATCGCGGGAAGAACTAAAAGCCATAAATGAAATCGAAAGAAACCCATAGTATTTCTTCTCCTATGCCAAGTCAAAATCGAGAACAACGTCCAGTATTGGGCCCCTACTTAAACAAGATGGGTCCTACACAGATGACAACAAGGAAATGAGTGAGCTACTCAATCCCAATATGACTCAGTTTTTAGCAAGCCGCTAACCAGACTGAGAGTCGAAGATCAAAATGAATTTTTTATGAGAGAGCCACAAAATTTGATTAACACAAGCCTATCCGATGTTATCCTGACGCCAAATGACTTCGAACAGGCGATAAATGACATGCCCATGCACTCTGCCCCAGGGCCAGACTCATGGAACTCTGTGTTCATCAAGAACTGCAAGAAGCCCCTATCACGACCTTTTCCATCCTATGGAGAGGGAGCATGGACACGGGGGTCGTCCCACAGTTTACTAAAAACAACAGACATAGCCCCACTCCACAAAGGGGGCAGTAAAGCAACAGCAAAGAACTACAGACCAATAGCACTAACATCCCATATCATAAAAATCTTTGAAAGGGTCCTAAGAAGCAAGATCACCACGCATCTAGAAACCCATCAGTTACACAACCCAGGCAACATGGGTTTAGAACAGGTCGCTCCTGTCTGTCTCAACTATTGGACCACTACGACAAGGTCCTAAATGCACTAGAAGACAGAAAGAATGCAGATGTAATATATACAGACTTTGCAAAAGCCTTCGACAATGTGACCATGGCGTAATAGCGCACAAAATGCGTGCTAAAGGAATAACAGGAAAAGTCGGTCGATGGATCTATAATTTCCTCACTAACAGAACACAGAGAGTAGTCGTCAACAGAGTAAAGTCCGAGGCAGCTACGGTGAAAAGCTCTGTTCCACAAGGCACAGTACTCGCTCCCATCTGTTCCTCATCCTTATATCCGACATAGACAAGGATGTCAGCCACAGCACCGTGTCTTCCTTTGCAGATGACACCCGAATCTGCATGACAGTGTCTTCCATGCAGACACTGCAAAGCTCCAGGCAGACATCACCCAATCTTTCAGTGGCTGCAGAAAACAATATGAAGTCAACGATGAGAAATTTCAATTACTCAGATATGAGGAAATTAAATCTTCATCAGAGAAACAAAACAAATTCTGGCCACAAAATAGAGCGAAACCCCAACGTCAAAGACCTGGGATTTGATCATGTCGGAGGATCTCACCTTCAAGGACCAAAAACATTGTATAAAATCGCATCTGCTAGAAAAATGACAGGATGGACAATGAGAACCTTCAAAACTAGGGGGGGCCAAGCCCATGATGACACTCTTCAGGTCACTTGTTCTATCTAGGCTGGAATATTGCTGCACACTAACAGCACCTTTCAAGGCAGGTGAAATTGCCGACCTAGAAAATTACAGAGAACTTTCACGGCGCGCATAAACGGAGATAAAACACCTCAATTACTGGAGCGCTTGAGGTTCCTAAACCTGTATTCCTGGAACGCAGGAGGGAGAGATTACATGATTATATACACCTGGAAAATCCTAGAGGGACTAGTACCGAACTTGCACACGAAAATCACTCACTACGAAAGCAAAAGACTTGGCAGAAAGATGCACCATCCCCCCAATGAAAAGCAGGGGTGTCACTAGCACGTTAAGAGAGACCATACAAAAAGTGTCAGGGGCCCGAGACTGTTCAACTGCCTCCCAGCACACATAAGGGGGATTACCAACAGACCCCTGGCAGTCTTCAAGCTGGCACTGGACAAGCACCTAAAGTCAGTTCCTGATCAGCCGGGCTGTGGCTCGTACGTTGGTTTGCGTGCAGCCAGCAGCAACAGCCTGGTTGATCAGGCTCTGATCCACCAGGAGGCCTGGTCTCAGACCGGGCCGCGGGGGCGTTGACCCCCGAAACTCTCTCCAGGTAAACTCCAGGTATGTATTAAATCGGTTCATTTCTAGACGAAAATAATATTTCATATTATTTGTTGAAACCATTATTCCCATTAAGATAGACTGAGCTTAGTGTTCGAACTCCACAAAATATATTCTCTAGCTGTTGCATGCAAACCACTTTATTTATTAAAACTGACAAAGGACATTTAACACAGCTCAAATTAAATGCCAAGTTTACCTTTGAGAAAGCCATTACAATTGAAAGTTGGAAGCCTATCAGAATGAACATTCTCCAATAATTGCTTTGAATCTAAAAAAATCATGTTTTAGTTTTAACAATGTCAGTTTTATTTTTAACAATGTCAGTGCAATAAAGTTTAGTCCTTGTATCTACCAGGACTAAACTTTATTGCACCATCGTTGTTAGTGAAGGTATCAGCGGTAATATTGTGAAGCAGATCACACCAAACATTGTTGACTTGTTGAATGGATATATCACAATATATTGAATAAGATCGGCAAATTGAGATCAATGCAGCCAAAGAGCAACGTGAACCTTGCATTCATTCAACATAGTACATGAGCGCTGAAAGTTTGAAGTTGATCAGAAGAGTCATTCTCCAGTAACCACAGATATTGCACCGATTCTAAGTTATTTAACTATTTTATTAATAGGAAGAAATTCGCACCCTATATAAAATAGCCTTCAATAGTATCGTGTCTATATGATACATCAGTCATTAAATGTTGAGGGTGTTCAACAAGGATGTTCTCAGTCATATATAACACGATTTAACAAGAAATAACTTACTATTTTCTACGTAACATTGGCAAAATAATGATCCTACACGCCTCAGTAACCATCCCAACACTCTCCTAATTAGGAAACACCTTTTTTTAATGACTGAAGCCTATCAGAAGAGGCTTTCGAATGTTATCACGGGAAAAACGAAATTCCAGGAAGGAATGGTGTGTATAACGTTGATGACAAGGCTCTTGCACCTGCCAGTATTTAGGTGAATCCTCACCTCTGGTACACTGAACCACATTGTAAATTTGAAGCCTATCTTATAAGGTTTTCTAGATTATAAACCAAAATTTGGAGGAAGGAAAAATAGAAAAAGAAAAATAATTCAGGCGACTACTCAATTAATGTTCCCCCGTCCGAGATACCTAAGAACCACCTAACACTTTATTGTATTACCCTAAGTTACGTCTACATAATGTAGATGTTATCTATGCGTCCTCAAAGCCATGGGAAAAATGAGCGGCTTAATTGTGCTTAAAGATTATCGACTTCAGGAGGGACATATAGGCTGCATGTAACCTGTTCACTAGTCCAGAATACTTTATGAGTATAACATGAATTACAGTAATTGGATATGTTGAATGTTGAAGACAGAGTAAAACAACTGAAGTTAAATCAAATTCATAAAATTGCTCACAAACAGTTGTCTGGAATATCTTGCTGCCCGTTTTGTCAAGGTTGGGAACCAAAGCAATCATAGTACTAGGGGGAGAGAGCACAACTTTGTAGTACCCACAGTCAGTGGCCAGGCTTCAAACACCTTTTATTGTACAGCAATAAAGGAATAGAACAGACTGCCCGCACATGTCAAAGCCAGTCATAGCATGAACCAGTTCAAGAAGACAGCCAAAAGGTGCCTAATGAATGTAGCGACAGGAAGGGAGGGGAAGGATTTTTTTTATATATTTTTAGCTAACGCACATGTAAATATAAATAACTATATATACCTTATTCCTAGCATATCTCCTTTACAAAATAATATTAAGATATTATCTCCTTTATAGTATAATAATAAAGTAATAAAAGGACCCCAATGGAAATAAGTCAATCTGACTTTTTTGGTCTATCCCAGGTTCTCTACACATATGCTGTTATGTATGATAATCTATGTAACTGTATTTGTGACAATGTCCTGGATGCTGTTGAGGATAAACAAAATACAGATTTTAGTATACACAGACTTTGCAAAAGCTTCGACAAGTTTGACCATAGTGTAATAGCGGACAAAAAGCGTGATAAAGGAATAACAGGAAAAGTTGGTAGATGGATCTATAACTTCCAGACAAATAGAACACAAAGAGTAATAGTAAACAGAGTAAAGTCTGAGGCAGCTACGGTGAAAAGCTCTGTTCCACAAGGCACAGTACTGATGTTTGACGCGTGTATGATGCTTACACTGTGTGTGTACTCACCATTTGACTCACCTATTTGTGGTTTGCAGGGGTCGAGTCCTAGCTCCTGGCCCCCGCCTCTTCACCGGTTGTATAGACCCTCTCTCTCCCCGCTCCATGAGCTTTATCAAACCTCGTCTTAAAACTGTGTATGGTTCCTGCCTCCACTACGTCATTTTCTAGGCTATTTCCACTGCCTTAAACTCTATGACTGAAGAAATACTTCCTACTATCTTCTGACTCATTTGTGGTCTTCAAACTTCCATTGTGGCCTCTTGTTTTCTGTGTCCCCTCCCGGAACATCCTGGTCCTTGTCCAACACTTGGCTATTCCCGCAGTATTTTATTATGTCGTTTCATGTCTCCCTGACCCTTCTGTCCTCAGTGTCGTCAGGCCGGATTTCCCTTAATCTTTCTTCATAGGACATTCCCCTTAGCTTGGAGACTAACATGTTGCAGAAACCTTTGTACTTTCTCTAGTTTCTTGACGTGGCTTTATCAAGGTGGGGTTCCAACAGGTTGGCTGCATACTCCAGTATGGCCCTGCATACACGGTGTACAGTGTCATTGAATGATTCCTTACTAAGGGCCCCAAGAAAGTGTCGGAATGCGTTCTAAGTTTGCCAGGCGCCCATATGCTGCAGAAGTTATCGGATTGATATGTGCTTCGGAGAAATGCTCGGTGTTTTACTCACCCCAAGATCTTTCTCCTTGAGTGAGGTTTGCAGTCATTTGGCCACTAGCCTATACTCTGTCTGTGGTCTTCTGTGCCTTCCCTATCTTCATGACTTGCATTTGGCAGGATTAAATTCGAGAAGCCATTTTGCGTGTGTGTGTGTGTGATGTGTGTGGTGTATGTGTGTGTGTGTGTGTGTGTGGTGTGTGTGTGTGTGTGTGTGTGTGTGTGTGTGTGTGTTTGTATGTGTGTGTGTGAGTGTGTGTGGTGTGTGTTGTGTGTGTGTGTGTCGAGTTTGTGTGTGTGTGTGTGTGTGTGTAGTCTCACAGCGAGAGTTTATTCTCCTACAGAATGTACAGTGTTACTCACGCCCATGTGTTCTCAGTGATTACTCTCATAGAGTGTACAGTGTCACTCTCAGGGTGTACCAGTGTCCACTCTTCACGCTGTCGTACAGTGGTCACTTAACGGAGTGTACAGTGTCTCTCTCACGGAGTGTACTGTAGTCCACTCAATCAAGTACACATGATCAAACTCTTGAGAAACTCTACGTGCCTAGCGATATTTTCTTCACAGTTTTTTTAAGTAACATTTTATTAAAGTATATAGTATGTATACATACACTGTACATACACTGTTACGTAAACTGTACTTACACCTGTACGTACACTATTTATTTTTTAAAAAAAAAACTAAAAATTTTCGTATTTAACAGTGACGTGAAGGATGAACTGAAAATCTGTCTGAAATTATCCTCAAGGGATAGACATCCTTAAACATGTATTATTATTATATTTTTATTATTATTTTATTATTTTTTTTTAGATTATTATTATTTATCTATTATTATTATTATTTAATATTTTATTTTATTTTACTATATTATATTATATTTATTATTATTATTATTATTAGTATTTATTATTATTATTATTATTATTATTATTATTATTATTATTATTATTATTATTATTATTGTTATTATTATTATTATTTGCTATTGTTATTATTTTTATTATTATTATTTATTATATATTTTATTAGTATTATAATATTATTATTATTATTAATATTATTATTATTATTATTATTATGGAGTAGCAATAGACCCTGGCTTCTCTTCAATGTAAGGCAATGGAAAGGCACATAAATTCAGTACCTGACAACGGGCTGTGTTATCGTACGTTAGTTTGCGTGCGGCCCGGCAGTAACAGCCTTGTTGATCAGTCCCTGATCCACCATGGGCCTGGTTCAGAACAGCCGCGGGGGCGGTTGAACCCCCGAACCTCTCCAGGTAAACTCCAGGTATACCTAAATAAACTTATTTACTAAACATGGGCAGTAAAAACCATCAATGCACATACACTTAAAGACATACACCTCTCGGTATATTTACGCATGTGGTATGTACTCCTAGTATCCCGTGGCCTGGTAGTTCAACGCTTTCGCTTCACACGGAGTGTCGTGGTTCGATCTCCGGCAAGGGTAGAAACACTGAGCGTGTTTCCTTAACACCTGTTGTCCCTTCACCTAACAAAGCATGGTAGGTATCCGGGTGTTAGTCGATGGTGTGGGTCGCATTCAGTGGAAATAAGACAGAAAGTTCTCTCATTGTGACGCACTAATTCCTTGGGTTATCATAGGTTTGCTAACCCTCTGGGGTAAAAATCCGAGCAAAATCTAATCTTAGGGACTTAAATGAGAAACTTAAGTCCTTTCTGCCTCCAGTGCACTAAATAACAATACTTGAGTTTATTGAGTTATTAGGTTTAAACTTTTGCATAATTTAGTATTTAAAACCTCTTGTAAAACATTAAAATTATGAATTGATGCCTAAATTACAGTTTGCTTAAAACAAGGGACTTTGTATTTAGTTTTTAAAGTCTGTTCCTCATGCGTATAGAGTAAAACGGACTATTTCAGTACATTCTCTTTAAATTGGAATATTTAGTGGAGAAACTAAATTATATTATTTCTACTTGTTTTAACATCACGTAAAAATTTTAAATTTTTTAATTACAATAGTGTTGTATAGTAAATTAGGTAGATCTTATCCTAAAAAAGCAATAAAAAATAAAATATTGTTTATTTCCAATTACAATGGTTATTAGTCAGGAAACCCAGGAAAGAAATGATTTTATAATAATTTTTAAAAGTAGTGGAGGGTGTGACATTGGAAGACCTCGATCATATGACTCAAGTCCATTGTTGGGCATTATTTGACTCATACCCGTGTCAGGTAACATTTGATTGTTGTGCGTATGTGCGTACTCACCTGCAGGGGGGTCGAGTCACAGCTCCTGGCCCCGCCTCTTCACTGGCCCTACTCGGTCACTCTTCCTGCTCCATGAGTTCATCCATACTCGTCTTAAGTATGTATGGATCCTGCCTCCACACATCACTTCAGACTATTCCATTTCTGGACAACTCTGTGACTGGGAAATATTTCCTAACATCAACTATGCCCTCTTGTTGCTGTGGCAATCTCTGGAACATCCTGTTTTCTGTCTACCTTGTCGGATTTCTTTCAGTAGTTTTTATATTGTCGTTATCATATTCCCCCCTATCTTCCTGTCTTCTGTTCAAGTCGATTTCCCATAATCCTCCTCCTCGTAGGACTATGTGTGTGTGTGTGTGTGTGTGTACTCACCTATTTGTACTCATCCTATTTGTGGCTTGCAGGGTCGAGTCTTAGCTCCAGGCCTCCCTATTTCACCGGTTGCTTACTGGGCCCTCTCTTCCTCGCTCCATGAGGCTTTATCAAACCTCGTCATAATAAAACTCGTATGGTCCTGCCTCCATACTCAACTTTCCAGGCTATTCCCATGCCTGACAACTCTTGACTGAAGACATACTCCATAATATCCTCTCAGGGACTCATCTGTTTCTTAAAATTCCATTTGTGGACTCTTGTTCTGTGCCCCTCCTGGAATCCTCTCTTTGTCCACCTTGTCTATTTCCGCGCTTAATTAAGTATTTTATATGTCGTTAATATATCTCCCCTGACCCTCCTGTCCTCCAGTGTCGTCGGCCGAATTTCCCTTAACCTTTCTTCATAGGACATTACCTTTAGTCTCTGGAACTAACATTGTTCGGCAAACCTTTGCACTTTCTTAGTTTTTTGACGTGCTTTATCAATGTGTGGGGTCCAAACAGGTGCTGCATACTCCTTATGGGCCTGACGTACACGGGGTACAGTAGTCTTGAACTATTCCTTATTAGGTATAGGAAACGCTCGTTCTAGGTTTTGCAGGGCCATATGCTGCAGCAGTTACCTGGTTGATGTGTGCTTCGGAGACATGCTCGGCCTCAGCAGTGATATTACTCACCCAAGATCTTTCTCCTTGAGCGGAGGTTTGCGGTCTTTGGCCACCTAGCCTATATTCTGTCTGCGGGTTCTGTGCGGCCTTCCCCTATCATTCATTGACTTTGCATTTGCGGGATTATTAAATTCGAGAAGAAGCAGTTGTGGACAGGTGTCCAGTCTGTCCAGGTCTCTTTGAGTCCTGCCCGGTCCTCATCTGTTTTTCATTCTCCTCATTAATCTTCACATACGTCGGCGGAACAGGGACACTTCTGAGTTTAAACCCTTTCTTCATGTCGTTCACATATACCTATAATAGCACTGGTCTAGGACGACCCTGTGGGGACCCCGCTCGTCACAGGGTGCCCACTAGTGATACATCATTACGTACCATAACTCGTTGTTGCCTCCCTGCAGGTATTCTTGATCCATTGCAGTGCCTTTCCTTGTTATATGCGCCTGATCCTCTAGCTTTCTGCACTAATCTCTTGATAAGGAACTGTGTCAAAGGGCCTTCATGCAGTTCAAGAAGATGCAATCAACCACCCCTATCTCTTGTGTCTTATTCTGTTCTTTATCATAAAATCCAAGAAGGTTTGTACACAGGATTTCCTTCCATGAATCATGCTGGCTGGCGTTATATACTCTTGTTGCATTCCAGGTGCTCCACCACTCTCTCCTGATATTCTTCTCCATAACTTTGCATACTATACACGTCAGTGACACAGGTCTATAGTTTAGTTGCCTCTTTTCTGTCTCCTTTTTTAAAAAATGAGGAACTAATTAGCGGCTCCATACCTAGGTAGTTGCCCAGTTTCTGGAGACGTGTTGTAAGATTGTGGCTAGTTGGCCACACACAACTTATCCGCTCCCTCTCTAAGGACCCCGCGGAAGATGTTGTCCGGTTCCAATTGCTCTCTGAGGTAATCGATGTCTTAGCATTTTTTTCGCCGCACTCCATCTGTATGTATGTCATCCAACACTGTTGGTATATTTCCTTGCTGGTGTCCCCATCTGCTCTGTCCCCAGTGAGGCCACTGTTCTCCACTGTAAATACTTCCTTAAATTCATGTTGAGCTCCTCACATACCTCTTGATCCATTTCTTTTGAGTTCTCCACCTTCTTTCCTCAGCTTATCATCTGGGTCTTTTCTTTGACTGTTGTCTTCTCCTAATGTGGCTATACAGCAGTTTTGGGTCAGACTTGACTTTCGATGGCTATGTCGTTTTGTTCTGTCGCTGGGCCTCCCTCCTTATTGCTTCCCCCCCCCCCCCCCCCCCCCCCCCCCCCCCCCCTTTCTCTGCATACTCGTTCTGGTTCTTCTTACTAATCTCCTTATTTTCCTGGGTCCTTTGCCTCCCTGTACCTCATTTTCCATCTCTGGTTGCACTTAGTTTTACCTCCCTACACCTTCGGGTTAACCAAGGACTCGCTTTTTGTCTTCCTATTATTTCTGTTTCCCTTGGGAACAAACCTTTCCTCTGCCTCCTTGCACTTTGTTGCTACATATTCCATCATACTTGTTTATGATTTTCCTAAGATGTTTCTCATTCCCACTGAACCTCTGCAGGAATTCTCATACCTGTGTAGTCCCCCTTTGTTGTTTGGCTTTTCACATTCAATTCTGTTACCTTCTCCACTTGTAACTTACTATATAATCAAAACTCAGAACCACGTGATCGCTAGCTCCAAGGGGCTCTCGTAAGTGATGTCCTCAATGTCTGAACTGCTCAGGTGTGAACACAAGATCCAGTCTTTCTGGCTCATCCTCACCCTCTATTCTGGTAGTGTCCCTGACATGTTGATACATTTTTGAGTTTTTCAAGTACCACATCCATCATCTTGGCTCTTCCATGGTTTCGGGATCCCCAATGTGGATCAGGTTTTCCCAGTCGATCTCCCTTTTGTTGAAATCGCCCATTACAGTAACTTTGCTCTGTCGAGTTGAGCTCTTCTGCAGTTCTGTGGTGGGTTATTTTTGACATCACTCCAATGGGACTAATTTATGTTTTCCACTCTATCCCTTCTCCCTCTTCCATTCTATCACTTTCTCTCTCTCTGTCTATCTCAGTCTGTCTCTTCTTGTCTCTTGTCTCTGTCACTTCTTTTTTTCCACAGGGTTGGACAAGGTAGGTTAAGGATCCTAGCTGTATTGACAAATTATTTACAGGTTAGGTTTTTCTACCTTCAGTGACAAGCTAGGAGCTCTCTCTCTCATCTCTCTACTCTTTCTCTCTCTCTGTCTCTCTCTGTCTCTCTCTGTCTGTTCTGGTCTCTGTCTCTGTCTGTCTGTCTGTCTGTCTGTCTGTTGTCTGTCTCTCTCTCTCTCTCTTCTTCTCTCTCTCTCTCTCTCTCTCTCTCTCTCTTCTCTCTCTCTCTCTCTCTCTCTCTCTCTTTCTCTCTCTCTCTATCTCTCTCTCTGTCTCTCTCTCGTCTCTCTCGGTCTCTCTTTGTCTCTGTCTGTCTTTCTGTCTGTTGTCTGTCTGTCTGTCTGCTCTTGTCTCTGTTTCTCTGTTCTCTCTCTCTTGTCTCTCTCTCTCTGGTCTCTGTCTCTCTTCTCTCTCTCTCTCTGTCCTCTCATCTGTTCTCTCTTGGTCTCTCCTCTCTCTCTCTCCTCTCTCTCTCTCTCTCTCTCTCTCTCTCTCTCTCTCTCTCTCTCTCTCTCTCTCTCTCTATCTTGTCTCTCTCTCTCTCTCCTCTCTCTCCTCTCTCTCTTCTTTTCTTCCCTCTCTCCTCTCTCATCTCCACCTTCCATCCATCTTCCCGCTTCCCAGTCTTCTTTCACCCCTCCTCTCTCCCTAGCCTCTCCCACACTCCCTTTTCTCCTCCTCCCTATTCCTCCAGTAACCCTAAAACTCTCCTTGATACTGTCCCCCTCCCACGCCAAATTAATCTCCCCTACCTTACCTCTCTCCCTCTTCCTCTCCCTAAAACACCCCTCCTCACACAAACACCCACTCCGGAAATAAATAAAGCTTCGTTCTGTGGTCACAATGGGGCAACCAACGAACAAAGGCTGAGTGCGAAGGATCTGGCAGACAAATCTGGGAAGGAGATTGTGGAGGGCAGAGCTCAAAAAAAGGGAGGAAGACTGGGGGAAGGAGCTAGAAGAGCTTCTAAGGAGGATGAAGGAGAGGATAGCTGCAGAGAGCAGAATGTGGGAACACATGCCATAGTAGCAGAAGCAAGATACAGTGCTTTGAAGAGGAACTGGAAATCTGAAAACTGCCTAAGAAAAAAAAACCTTACAGTTACACACATAACTCAGGCACTTCGACATCAGCAAGACCAAAGGAAAGAGACTGGAGGAAACAGGAAGCTATATGTATGCAAAGATCCTGTCAGAACCACACGGGGCCAGGCAATGACAAGGAGACACTAGGAACTGAATTGAGAGGTTGGGAAGGACAGCGAAAGAGCTAGGATATATGCAAGGACTCTACGACACTGCAGGGGCCAGAAACAGTTGAGCAGGAAAGACAGACCAATGAGAATAGGGGCCTCAGCTAGGAAGAGATTGAAGGAAGGAATGCCCTCTAAGGGAAGGAAACTAAAATACTCAGAGACGCAATGGGGAGACACAGTGGGTAGGAGGAAGAAAATGGGGAGAGATTCAGTTTTTGTCTATGGGCTTCAGGAAACAAAGGAAAAAAACTCCTATGATGAAAGAAAACAGGAGGAGGAAAAAGTGATTAACGGATCATGAAGGAAATAGGTGTGGGCGACATGACCAGGTGAACAAATTTTCAGAGGAATTGGGTGGTTTACAAGGAGAAGGAAACGGCCCTCTCCAAAGTAATTATCAAGGCAGAATCAACTCGAAACATGATCCAGCAGGAGAAAAGCACAGACTGAGAGAACAAACTAGAGTTCCAGAGGTGTACCTCGATCGATTCAGAACACATGATGAAGGATGGACTAATAGAGAGTGCAGAAACAAAAGGAAGGAATGGGAGGAAAATGACAAAGAAATGCAGAATAACCCAGACACAGGTGGAAGGGCAAACACACCCCCCAGAAGAAACCCCACGAAGACTCCAACCACAACACCCCAAGGCCAGAACATATCTAAAACAACAATCACACACTGAATCCCTTGTCCCCAAACCCCCACACCATGGAACCCCACCCCCACTGTAACCCTATGGAAAACTCTGCCCCCCACCCCACCGCAACCCCTAAAGGCCCCCCCTCGCCAGGGCTCCTGCTCTCCCAACCCAATATTTCCCCAGGACCACCAGTTTTTAGAAACAGAAGTTGGAAGGTTTGGTAACCTGAATGCGGATGGAATAAACGAATAAAATATGAGGAGTGGCATGAAAGGACAGATAACAGTTGCAATCCTTCCCACCAGGGCAGGATTCAGATCTTGAGGGAAAGATAGAGGGAGCAGAGCAGGAGGGGTTGAATGCTCATAAAAAAAACAACGGAAAATGAGGGAAATGGGAGGCAAATGGACGAGAGTGGAGAAAGGATTACAGAGTAGGTGCACGTCAGTCTGGGGAGCAACAAGGTAGTCTTGCAGTGTGTATAAATCCACCACAGAACTGCAGGAGGCTAAGAGAGGAAAATGAAGAGAGCAAACAGAGCAATGGGTGGACACACTGGTGATGGATGGCAAGAAGAGCTCACTCGAACAGAGCAAAGTACTGGTTATGGGTGATTTGTCAACCAAGGGATATCGATGGGGAACCTGGAGCCACATTGGGGGTCCCGAAACATGGAGAGCTAGATGATGGATGTGGTACTGGAATACCTCATGCAATAACATGTTAAGGACACTACCAGAGAGAGAGGGGAGGATGAACCAGCAAGGACTGGACTTGTGTACACCATGAGAGTTCAGACATTGAGGACATCATTACGAGAGGCCTGGAGTAGCGATCACGTGTCTTATGTGCTTTGAATACATAATGAGTTCAAGTGGAGAGGGTAGCAGAAGTTGAATGGGAAAAGCAGGGACTATAAAGGGGGGGACTATATATGTTTGAGGAATTTCCTGCGGAGGTTTCACGTGGGAGAGAGGCTGGTAAGATAGTTAGTAAACGAAAATGATGGAATACGTATACAACAAAATTGCAAAGAGGAGAGGAGAAGTGTTTGTTCCCAAGGACAAAGAAATAATGGGAAAGACCAGAAGAGCCCCTTGGTACCCAAACGAGTATGCACATGCTAAGGAGGGAGGCTCAGCGACAGTATGAACAATAACATAGCATCTCCCTGTGAGTCCTTAGAGAAGGAGCAAAAGACGCTGTGAGTGCCACTACCACAATCTTCAATTGCATCCTTGAAACGCTGGGTGACTACCTGAGGTATGGAAGAAAGGCATATGTAGTCCCCATTTTCAAGAAAAGAGACAGATTGAGGCACTAAGCTACAGACCAGTGTCTCTTGACGTGTTAGTATTCAAAGTCATGGAGAGAAGATTATCAGGCGGAGACTGATGGAGCACCTGGAATGAAACAAGATTATAACGACAACCAGCACGGATTCCATGGAGGCAAATTCTCTGT
>NW_026506995.1:0-2500 GCF_026875155.1 Cherax quadricarinatus | reverse complement strand
GCCCCCTTCTCCTGGACACACCTCGGCTAGTGTGTCGACCATTGCTCTGTTGCTCTCTCGTGTTGTGTGCGTGTGTGTGTTGTGTATGTGTGGTGTGTGCGCGTGTGAGTGTGTGTGTGTGTGTGGCGTGTTGTTGTGTGGGTGTGTGTGTTGTGCTGTGTTGTGTGTGATGTGTGTTATGTGTTGAGTGTATATGATGTGTTGTGTGTTGTGTGTGTGTGTGCGTGTGGTGTATTGTGTGTGTATGTGTGTGTTGTTGTGTTATGTCTGTGTGTGTACGTGTGTGTTTGTGTGTGTGAATGTGTGTGTTGTGTGTGTGTATGTGTGTGTGTATTTGTGTGTGTTGTATGTGTGTGTGTGTGTGTGGTATGTGTGTGTGTATATGTGTGTGTGTGTGTTTTTGTGTGTGTGTGTATGTGTGTGTGTGTACGTGTGTGGTTGTGTGTGTGTGTGTGTGGGTGTGGGTGTGTGTGTGTTTGTGTGTGTGTGTGTGTGTGTGTGTGTGTGGTTGTTTTTTTTTTTTTTTTTGGCTTTTTGTGTGTCTGTGTGTGTCTGTGTGTGTACTCACTAGTTGAGGTTGCAGGGGTCGAAGTCCAAGCTCTGTATGTGTGTGTTTGTGTACACAGAGGGAGAGTATCTTTGTGTAACTACATGAGAGGTTTTGTTTTGTGTGTATATACACATGGGGAGGATTGTATTAGTGTATAAACACTGAGAGGAGAGTATCTTTGTGTAAATACATAGTGGAGAGTGTTATATGTGTATACACAGAGAGGAAGAGTATCCTCGTGAATATCCAACAAAGGGAGTTGGTTATCTCTGCGTATCTACACTGAAAGGTGTATAACCTGCCGTATATACACTGGAAAGGTGTATATCTCTGCGTATATTCACTGAAATGTGTATATCTCTGCGTATTACATGAAAGTTGTATATTTCTGCATATTATACTGGGTGATATGAATATCTCAACATGATTCTTGAGAGCTTGCTTTAATCTCTTCCTGTATATATTATGACCTGTGTAGCCGATAGGCTTTAAATCGTAGTAACCAACCATTTTTAGGCATTCGGCTTTCAATATATTTCTGATGAGTATATCGCAGATGATGTATAATACACTGACAGCAACACGGTATACACATGGAGAGATTGTTATCTCAGTATAAAATACCTCAGTGTCTGGATAAGATATTTCATAATTAACTGTAGGCGAACATCTAACAAGATTAGTCGATAGGTATTACACCCCCTTAACGCATACAGGTCACATTACATATGCTGACTAGGTTCACTTCCCTTCAGGTCGATATAATAGATTTACCTACAATAACGATTTTAGATATTCAACTATTAGGTTAATTCCCTGGTTAAAGAAATAATCCGCCTACTTCATTTTAATTTAGTTAAATTTTCTGGAGCATAATGTATAATATACATATATTTAGGACACACTGCTTTGGTTTATGACATGAAAAGGAAACGGGATCAAACAGGGAAGACAGGGAGAGAAAAATACTCGACGTCTATTGTCGTGTAACAGCCGATGTTCTGACTGTCTTAAACCACAGTATAATTCACATGGGTATAGTGTAAAGTCACTATAATGGATCTGTCTTAAAACACGTACATTTACATGGGTATAGTGTAACGTCACTATACTGACTGGCTTAAACTACGTATCTTCCAACATTGGTATGGTGTAGAAACACTACACTGTACTGCCTCTAAGCATCAGTATTGTTTCACTTGTACTGTTTCACATATATTCACCATCCTCTTTATTATAAGTTGAGCTACTGGGTCAGGAGTGTCAACAATGTATTTAACGTTACACTTGATTATACAAGCCTTAGAATGACTTGGATGTTTGACCGCGTGTATGATGCTTACACTGTGTGTGTACTCACCTATTTGTACTCACCTATTTGTGGTTGCAGGGGTCGAGTCCTAGCTCCTGGCCCCGCCTCTTCACCGGTTGCTACTAGACCCTCTCTCTCCCCGCTCCATGAGCTTTATCAAACCTCGTCTTAAAACTGTGTATGGTTCCTGCCTCCACTACGTCATTTTCTAGGCTATTCCACTGCCTTACAACTCTATGACTGAAGAAATACTTCCTACTATCTCTCTGACTCATTTGTGTCTTCAACTTCCATTGTGGCCTCTTGTTTCTGTGTCCCTCCCTGGAACATCTGTCCTTGTCCACCTTGTCTATTCCACGCAGTTATTTTATATGTCGTTATCATGTCTCCCCTGACCCTCCTGTCCCTCAGTGTCGTCAGGCCGATTTCCCTTAATTTTTTCTTCATAGGACATTCCCCTTAGCTCTGGAACTAACCTTGTTTCAAACCTTTGTACTTCTCTCTAGTTTCTTGACGTGCTTTATCAAGTGCGGGTTCCAAACAGGTGCTGCATACTCCAGTATGGGCCTGACATACACGGTGTACAGTGTCCTTGAAGATTCCTTCTAAGGTGTCGGAATGCGTTTTAGTTTTCAGGG